>CAJNJA010066275.1:0-22847 GCA_905231915.1 Symbiodinium necroappetens
TGCTTAGTCCTAATACTAGTACATAGTACGAAAACTACTGCTTCTGCTCCTGCCCCTCCTTCTCCTACTCCTCCTCCCACCACTACTACTACTACTACTACTACTACTAGTACTACTACTACTACTACAACAACAACTACTACTACTACTACTACTACTACGCGACGACGATGACGACCACTACTCAGCTCCTCTACTACTCCTGCCTGCAAAGCGATAGGTTTGCAAGATCAGGTGGTTGCAAGTCCCGCAAAAGGATAGGGCCCCCCCAAGAGCGACCACCCATGCTTTTTATTTAGCAGCAACCTAGGAATTTGTGTGGTAGCTCATATCAACAGTCTCTTCGGGCTCAGGGGCACACACGAGGTTTGATTGCCTTGCTAGCCTTGTGATCCGAGATCGAGAAGCAGGCTTACCTGCATTCTGGTGGTCTTGTTGACATGTAGACCACTGGACTCAAGGGCAAGCGCGGTGACCCAAGTATACCAACGAGTATCTTGACCTAACCAGGGCATGCAGGAAACGGCCCAGCAGAATTTGCAGTTGTCTTCTGATCGCTGGACGGAGTTGGCTACGATAAGAGTTTCTGGTGAGACTAGCCCGAACACCTAAACTCAGCTCGTGAACAGGCGATTGCCGGAAGAGGCGCAGAGGCCTGCCACAGTACCGCTATCGATACATCAGCTGGTCATGATGCAACCTACCAAGGCCACGGTACATGATCTCCATTGAGATGCCCTGGGAGGTGAGGGTTATGCCAACTAGCCGTTTTTTCGTGGGGATGACATAGAGCAACACCAGATGCCATGCATGGTCCCTCGGCTGTATATTGCCCAGACAGCACAAAGTGCCAGGGCCAGAGAAGTGGGATAGTGCATGCTTACACATGCATTTGCGGGTTGCGAGCTTACAGCAGTGTCTGGGCAGCCGGTCACGCGAATAGGTTGGTCTTAGTTCTTTTTCTCGTTTGCTTGTGCGGTGTTTGACCATGTCGAGCGCTGGAGCGGCTGCTTGGAAGCAACTGCGGCATTTCAGACATCGCGATCTGTTGCTGGGTACCTTGCTGCGGGCCTTTGAGCGGGATCAACTCGAGTGCCGAGTTCTGCAGTCGGATGCCTTCCGGCCTCATTTGACGCGCTGGGCCGAGCTGCTGCTGGTCGAGGGCACCTCTGGGGCTCAGGTTAATCCCCACGAGGTTCCTGGCGAAATTGTCGAGGCAGCGAAGCAGGGCCCAGCAGAAGTGCGCTGGCTTCTCCGACGACTCTCTAGCAAAGACCCGCATCACCGCGGCCTGCCTCACTTTCCGTCCACGCTCCTGCAAAGGGGGCCGCAGTACCCTTTCCGACCTTTTGAGCTCACCTACCTGCGCTCCGTGGTGGGAGGGATCCGTGGTACCGAGCTGGTCCAAAAGATGGAGCTTCCGGAACCCACGGAGGAGGCCAAGGCGAAGGCGGAAGAGATCCATCGGGGCGCTCCGGTTCGAGATCTCTGGGCCGAAGGCTGCTTGGACGATGACGACCACCGGGACCCTTCCAAGCCCCCGAGATGAGCCGATGAGCGCCGTCGTGCCGTTTCACTGCTCGGATTCAGCTTCTGCATCGCAGAAAAAAAAAGCTCTCACTTGCATAGGCCTATAGAAACTCTCCGGAAGCGGCCTGCCGCTTGTAGCCAAAGCCAGGCCGACAAGGCCATTCAGCAACTCGGGCGAGTTCACCGCAGCAACCAGCGGGTCACGCGCTCCAGCTGTCAGCCTTGATGGCGCAATCCCTCTCTCTCTCTCTCTCTCTCTCTCTCTCCCTCCACCCGCTCTGGACCGTTCTTGGTCAGGTTCCGCCCCGATTCGCCTTTGTGGTCACGCAGTTGGGCGGTGAGGCCTGCAGCTGGGCAACAGCCCGGTTTCTCATCAAAGCAGGCCCACTAGTATTCGATTCCTGCATCAGGCCCCCAGATTCACCGGTGTGATTCATGCTCGTTCATTTGTCAAGGCGTCCATGATGCTTCGGAGGCACTTTAGGCTCTGCTGGCTGTAGCCACATCATCTTCTCCGTGCCATGCGAAGAAAGAGCATTCGCATGAAGCGCAGGCTTCGTTTCTGACCCTGATACAAAGATTCGATCGAGTTCAGTGCAGCCAGCCACGGGCTTTCTGCACGAGCGAGATGGCGACTAGCATTTTGAGACGTGGCCGTCATTTGGAGAACAGCTGGACACCGCGGATGGAAGCCAAGACAATCTGGCAGGCAGGAGAAGGAGCCCGGCTTCCGACAATCTGATATTTTCTGAGGGTCTTCGGATCCTTGACATCCATGCACCCGCGAGACCCAGACTTGGTCGGAAGTTTCCAGTCAACAGCGTTGGGCTCGTGTTCTCTAAGTTGCCGGCGGGGCAAGTGCGGCACGCGGAGACGAGCACCTTCTGCGTCCGTGTCATTGGTCCGCAGTAAGTCTTAAGTGAAGCTTCAGCTTCCACGCGCTGTTGACGTAACTTCTGGCCACACTGCCTGCTGAGGCAGGTTGCGGACCAGCAACCTCGGCTGGTCGGAGTTTCCGCAAGGCGAGCAGAACCCTGCTGCACCCTGCTGCCTGGCTTAACCTCATTTAGCTTTGAATGTCAAGCCCAAAGCATGCACGAGGTGTACGTTGTCATGTTGGCCTGGCCTGGCCTTCTGTCCCAATTCCTGCAACCTTTCGCCCGCTGCGTGCTTCAGGGCCCAAGCATCCTTTAGCTGCATTACCGTTGTGAGGTTAGATTTTTTTCCTTCGAAGGATGGGGGGAGGACCTTCCACAGTCCAGGCGACTGTGGTGCCGGTGAACAGCAGTCCCGAGATGTTCCCCGGAAATCACCCGACAGACTTCTGCCTGTGTGCTAGCGGTGGAGGATCCCGTGCCATGAGCTTCACTTTGGGCGTGTACCGAGCCCTGTGGAACTTGAATGTCATACAGAAGCTGGATGGTATCAGCTCGGTCTCCGGCGGCACTTGGGCCAGTTCTGTCTTCATGTTCGGCAAGAACTTTAGGGGACAGAACATCGACACGGCGACGATGCTGGGAGGAATGACCAAACCTTCCTCCCTTACGCTTGAGGTGCTAAAGGCGGAGGCACCGCCTCTTGCGTGGGGCCTCACGCAGGCAAGGAGTACGCAGCTTTTCATCAAAAACGCTGCGAAAGATGTTCTGAAACCCTTGGCAGACAAGGATGTGTGGACGAAGACTGTAGCAGACTTGGTCCTGGAGCCGTGGGGACTCGAGAGCATGGATGCGTGCATGGCATTGTCGGAAGACGACGTGTCCAGGATTCGATCACAGAATCCGCAGCTGGGTGACACGAAGTTCTGCACCCCGCGGAGCGATCGCCCGAGGCTCTTTCTGATGAATGGGACGCTGCTGGCCCCTGCCGGCTTTCAGACCAGCGGTGATGCCATCGTGTCCTTTCAAGCAAGCCCGGACTTCTGCGGAAGCCCTTTCTACCCCATGGATTCTATGGTGGACTATCGCCCGGATGTGAACTTCACTCCTGCTTCGGTCCTCTTTTGCTTCAGCAGTTGCTGTCGATCGGACCTGATGGTTCCCGTGGGCGGCGGCCTTGTCGAAAGCTTTGCCTTCGGAGGCCAGGCCCCCGACACGATGCCGGAACATGCTGTCACAACATCCGTGGGTCGTCCCGAGAGACCTCTTTCTCTGGCCGATGCCGTGGGCATCAGCTCCTACGCCCCGGCTTCAGCGCTGGCCAACGACCTCTTCACCCAACGAAATTTCAGTGTGAAGAAGGAGTATTGGCCTGTTATTGCCGGTGCGATGTTGAGCCCCCTCCACAACATGGCCAGGGTCATCCCGGCGAGAGAATACCAGTTCGGCGATGGCGGGAGCATCGACAACAGTGGGCTGCTTCCGCTCCTGCAGCGAAGTGCTAGAAATGTGATTTATATTGCCACGAGCTATCGAGCCTTGAGCACGACTTACGACTTCGAGACGGTCACACAGGAGGACTTCGACCCTGATGCAGCGTTGGTCGTCGATCAGTTGTTCAGTCTCTTCGGTTATGGCAGCTCCGCTTCCAGCAAGTCCCATCTCCGATTGTGACAGCCAGGTAATTCTTTTCCCCAGCCCTAACAGAGCTTAGGCCTTCGGCTTTATAGACCTTGTCGTCTGTTCCTGTTGGGGCATTTTCGTGCGAAGGTATGGACGACCAGGCCCAGGGCTTCTTCAACTCCCAGAACCAGGTCTTCCAGAAGACCTCGCTGCTGCCATTGGTGCAAAAGATCGCTGGGCTCAAAAGGCAGGGGAAGCCGGCGGTCGTCAGGGAGACCCTGGAGGTGATCGAAGCCCGAAAATGCCCTGCACAGTAGCAGACAAACAGACAAAAGCCTTGTTGGAGTTGTTTAAAGCTTGTGTGTGTTGTGTCATCCCTAGCCATGCTGTGCATATAAACAGAGACACATCCGAAAGTCAGAAGCTCGAAGCCTTGCTTGAGGTGCTGCCGAACAAGTACTGGGGCATCCAGGGGGGCTACAATGTGACGTTGGTCTTGATTTATCTGGAGACGGTGCAGGACTTTGAGGACCAGCTGCCCGCAGAGACACGACAGGAAATTGCTAGAGGAAGTGAAGGTGCCTTTGCCAACTTTCCAATCTACCACACCAACAACAACAACGGCTTGAACACCTTGGATCTGACAGCTGCTCAAGTGAACCTCCTGGCAGCGCAGGCCGAATATTCAGTGATGCAGAACGAAGGCTTGATCAAACAGTTCATGGCCAATGCGAAACAGTAGTGCCGGCCCGCCAATGCGTCGTCGGCAGTACTGTGCGAGGCCCCATGAAGGGATCTTGTAGGCAAGGCACGAGAGGACTCACAGACCTTGCATGTACATTGTAGCCAGGTGATTTGGCATTGGGCAGCATATCGCAGATCTTTTTGAGAGTGTCCTTCTCGCGCACAGACCCACAGATGGTTTACAGGCACGTTCAAAGTCAGCGTCTCGGAGCCTGGGCGTGTTAATCGACCGACCCGAGCACAGCCGCAGGGGTCAGCATCCTTGAGCGATTCCGGCAACCGGAGTGCCGAGGGCGCCCTTTCCCGCCTGCCTCCTTTTGTTCTCGCATGAGGCTGTGTCCAGGGCGAAGCCTCCAATGCAGTAAATGTTGCACTTGGCATGGTGATTAAAGTCATCGAGCCGAGTTCGCGAGCCGGGTTCAGAAAATTAAGAGCTCTGATTCGCGAGGTGCCTGCGACAGCATGAAGGCAGGTGTAATGTTGGACATGACGAACTCTGTGACACCCAGGCTGGCTGGCAGATGGCGATCTAGATGAGGTCCAGGATTGACTTCCTGAGATACCGTAGCCTGATGTGCAGGGCTAAGTGCTGAACTCCACGAGCCTTGATTGTGGGGATCTGCGGTGTCAGGGCGATCTTCCGTTGACGCTTCCCAGCTCCACGCTGCATTGAGCTGTGATGTACCAAAACCGACACTTTAGCCGGCTTACTGCGCCCCAGAGAAGCTTGTGACGGGCTCCTTAGGCCCATCGCCACTCCCCTGCGGGGACTATATTGTTCAACACGCACGCCTTGTCTTAGTCGAAGAAGGCATTTGCCCCATCCCTCCCTGTTCCTCAGTGTAAAGGGTTGAGGACTGGTTCGAAGGATATGATGTGTATGGTAGTGCTTGATCATGCTATGCAAGCATAGGGATGTGTACTGCAATAGCAGCAAACTTGCTCACTTGCCTTGGCCTCGGTGCTTCGTGAGTTCCGTGTGCCTCCTGCTACTGAGCTGCCACCGTCGTCAAAGGCCGACCCAAATCTGCCGTGCCAGCTTTTTGCAACGTGTCACCAAGAACTTCTGGCAAGCTGCTGGCAGTCGAAAGCAATCGATCTGGGTCTTCGGCTCACCAGCGCGTTTCTGTTTCGCTCGTTCTGGTTCGGAGAATGCTCAAGTGATAGCTTTGGGGTTGTCGGAAGCCCTCCTTCAGTCCGCTGGACACACCATGACACACCTGCGCAAACTAAGCTGGTCTGAGGGAGCTGACTCTGCTGTCGGCCTTGCTAACTTAATGCAGTATCTTCTCTGATTTGGAAGTGCCTGGCTGGTGGGCTCCCGTTGTCAAGCACAGCGCTCAGCTGTAATCAGCACATTCGCATATAGAGCTTGAGCCCGGCCCGAATCTTGTTTCTTGTTGGGCGGCGTCCACGAACAGAACGGTTGGGCCTGATCAAGAGCACGAGCGGAAACCCACATGAACAGTTTTAGGTCATGTTTTATCGAAGTGCATGCGCCCGGCATTTCCTGTCGCAGACAGGCTCAGGACGTGTTATGCGGCAGCACAGGATGGTGCGAAAAGCATGGGCGGTCGGCGTGTGTTCGATTGCAGTTTTGCTGGCATTAGGCAAGCAGCACAGTCAACTCTTCACACGAGTGGTACGGGCGCCGCCGGCAAGTGTAGCTCCACTCTCGCACGGGGATTTGGCCCAGGGTGCGCGGTCTGAGTTCCTCGAGTCGTGGATCACAAGCAAGCGCCACAACCAATTGACTTGGCTGCCTGCAGAGAGACGACTGGTGAACAGCCAGTTTTCTTCCATACTCGTTCTTGGCGATTCGTACGCTGATGACGTGGATATGGGCTTCTTTTGCTGGCCATCTCGCCTTGGGAAGAGACTGAAGTTGCTAGTCCTGAACGTTGCTCGGGGCGGCTCTGAATCAGCTCACGTCAGCGCGCAACTGGAACGTGCACATGCCTGGAAGCACGAAGACTTCACACTGGACATCCAAAGCCTCCTCATCTTGCACACAGGCGGCAATGATGCTTTGCACTCCTTGAGGAACCCTCGGATGCTGGCACTCTTGATCTCAGATCTCTATAGTCTTCGCAATTCTATGGAAGACCAGCTTGAGTTGAGCTTTCCAAGAGAGCTGGGCAAGGCCGTCACTTCAAAACTCGACAATTTCTTTGCCAGCGCCGCTGTACATGGGCACCGCCACATCGTCCTTAGCACGTTGCCCATCATCTCCTGCCTGCCGTTGGCAAGGCTTCTTGTCCAGCTTCTGGTGCCCGGTGCGAGTGCCGGCTTTGTGACCAGGAGCTTGCGAGCGCTCGGGCGCTCCATCAATCAATGCGTGTGTGGGGATATCCAAAGCCTCGCGGCTAAGCATGGGGTCTATGCACAAGTCTTTGACGAGGCCTCCCAGCTGGAGTTGTTGGCAGAAGAGGCAGGGGCCTCGCAGCTCGGACTGTCGGACGGCTTGAGGCTTGTGCTTCGACAGCTTCAGCGGATCCTTGCCGGACCCGTGAAAGACTCCGGTTTCTGGCACGATGGCCACCACCCCGCCTCAGAGGCTCACGAGCGCCTCGCAGAGGAAGTGGAGAGGATCCTGCACACTTCTCCGCCTCCCGGCGCGACCCTCCGTTGAGTGACGGTCACCCTCCAGCCAAGGAATGAAAAGGAATCAAGTGCGAAGGCAATAAAGGCGCCTCGCCTATCCCTTTGCCTCATAAGTCTCGAAGCAGCCTGAGGCCTGATGCAAACTGTAACCGCAGCCGTGTCAACCCCAACCGCCGGAAAGCTAAGGACGCTAGAGAACCTCAAGCTAGTCAGCTAGTCCCGAGTTTAAGTCCCGGAAGCGAAGACGCCGGCGTTTTCCAGTCTCAGTTTCAGAGCACATCAAGTGAAGCAGGAGGCAAAGACTCACCCGGAGCCTGGGGCCAGGTGCGCTTCGTGTCGACGGTTGCACGCCGCTTGCGGATTCTTGGCGTTCTGGCCTCAGACCGACCTCTTGGAGTTGCCCGAAGCTTTGGAAGGACGTCCTTCGTTTGACTCCCTGTTTCCTAGCTTTCATATATCGGTGTTGGAAGAGAGGCAAATCCTGGGTTCGAAACTGCAACAGAAGGGTAACGAAACCATGGATTCTAGATAAAGTGTACAACGATAAATCCCGGAACTCAAAATAATAGAAGGCAAGCAGAACAACGTGGAAATTGTTGCGACATGAGCGGAGTGGCACCTTTGAGATTAGCAGTGGTCTTGACTGGATCCGGCATACTATTCCACGATCGCTGCCCGTCCTCAAGGCCATGATGAGAGGTGATCGCAATTCTGCGCACGGCGCCGTCAATAGCTTGTCCAGCTTCGACATGCAAAACCGCCCTTCAGCTGCAAGCAACTGGCTGCTTCTTGACATGCGCTTGTGGAGAAGCCCGTTCGCGAACGTGCAAGGTTATGGACGCCAGGCTCTGGCGCGTTTATTCGAACTGCTTCGAACTGGTCAGCAGCCGGAGGTGAGAGAGCAAGTCAGGAGTGGCACTAGCATCGGCAACTGTTGCATGCCGGTCTGTTCGCCATCTTAGTCTTGAGGTCTCCTTCTCCTTCTTGGCTCGACGGGGTCGACAGACGAGAACCCCATGGCAAAGCTCCTTGCCTGAAGCTGCTTGCAGCTCCGCAACGAGTCTCTACGAGTGCAGTGGCAGGCTGGCCCGAGTTCAGGAAAGCAGCAGAGAAGGCCCAAGCTGCATGCTGGCTGTGCGTTCATGATTCTGCAAGAACACAATCCAGAGTGTCCTTTTGCTTTTGGGGCACGAAGGCTCTTGACTTGATCGGTCTTCGACCGGACACGGAAGACAAGTACGAGGTTCGCAGGATGTGGAAGTATGGGCACTGCGACATGTGCAGCTCTGAGAGGAATCTCTCTCGGAGTCCAAAAGCCTGAATGTCTTTCTGAACAGGCCGGACGATCAATTCTTCAGCTGCTCAGAGTCCTGCGATGCCTTGTGTTTAAGGTTGCTCATGCTCGAACCGGTGATGCAAAATGCTCTTTTCGATGCTGTGGCGGAGCTCTATGCACACCTTGTGAGCCCCAACCCCAATAATTCTACAGATGGAGTTGAACTGTGGCAGCCAAGCAGAGCCAAGCTGTGAGGTCTGGACCAAGCTTCTGGAAGCTACGATGGGGGACCCGAGCTCCTCGATAATAAGCCGCTGGGACTGTACTTTCGCGTTCCCCTCTCCTCTTGAGACGAATGTACATACGTCCCCGGGTCGTTCTGCTGAGAGGCGCGGCATCCAAGCAGAAGTCTGGCCCTAAAAAAGATGTCCTCAAAAAAAGTGCTTGCCAGCAGAAGTCGTTGCTGTGATCTCTCAGGTCCGGCTTGCGAAGCGCGAGGTGCAAAAGATTTGCTCCGCTTCTGCTCAGCAATTGTTGCTGCTGCTGGTGCGGGATGTTGCGGGGCAGGTGCTCTTCGAAGATCCCGTTACCGGGGCCGAAACGGCAATCCGGCAGCAGAAGATGTGTCTGCCAACTGCCTAAGGTTCGGGTACCAACGTCATTTTTGATCCCCATGCTTTCCGCCTTCCATTTCATTGCTTTGCCAGTCGCAGCAGGCAGACATCGACAGTTTTCAACTTCTAGCCTACTGTCTGCACCATTTCTTGCTGCTTCCATTGCTTCCTTCTGCACAACGACACGTGACAGCAGCTTTCTGTCTGGCACTCGAAATGTAATACGCGGATACGATGTTGAATATGTCGCCCTCCCACTTTGACCGGATTCCACATGACGTACGTCTGTCATGGAATGAATTACTCGACTCACGAGCCTGCTCAAACTGAAGCGAGACCTGGATGTGCATCGGTTTTTCTTAGTGACAGCTGCTGCTACTGCAAGCCACCTGGTCACCATTCCCTATGTGCCAGTGGCCGCTGACCGTTATCAGTTTTCGCCGAAACCTTACATCCTGAAGCATGCAGCCTCAATTTCCTTCAGTGCAGCATGCTGCCCAGACCCTTTTGAACCCAGTCTCGGCGCCAGACATGTTTTTCCAACGTATGACATCAAGCCTCCTTGTGCGAACTCTTTTGTGTTTGACCATGGACCCTAACATGCAGGTGTCCGGAGGCCCGTGGCCAACTGCCCTCACAGCAGCCGATCCGTTTCGCGCTTGAAACCTCGAAAAGGTGGGAAAGCCGTGATCAACTCTGATAGACTGATAGACGGCTAGATATCAGCAGAGCATTAATTGCTTTGTGTGGGGCCGCATAGGGCCGCTGTTTTTGTTGCACTGCTTCACTTTTCTGGTCCTGTGTTCCCCTGGTTCCTGGGTCAGATTCGGAGATATGGTTGGTAGGCAAACGCAACGTTCTAAACGCATGCATGTGTGGCTTTCCTGCGAAGCTCAACTTGAAAACTGGACCTTCTGGTTTCACCGAAGGCACTTGTGCTGAACATGCAGTGTCTACGCTGTTGCAAAGTGCAGGTGAGCAGAACACCGAAAACAAAGCGATGCCCAGACAATGCTAATAGCAAAAAGACAAAACTTATGCAGAGTTGTGCATTGTCCTGTCTGCTTCCAGCGCTGCTAGCCGAGGCATACGTCCGCTTGCAGCTTGATCGTGGCATGGCATGGGATGCAGCAGAGGAGGCTTTCAGACGTATTAGGTACGATGGTACAGCTTAGCCGAAGCAACTTCTTCAGTGCATAGCCTGTGCAGGTGCTTGACCGCTGCGGAGGACGTGCTGAAGAAGTCGCAGGGTTTTATTGGATCCAGGGCTACATGCAGAGATCAAGCGCCTCTGTCGTACTGGCTGTTGCACGACCCGTGCTGCGCGGAGTGCGTTTGGGGGCTTCGGGGCAGTCAGAGGACGAGGAAGAGGAAAGTGATGTCGAGTTTGAGCTACACTGGCCGCAGGGTCCTCCAGCTGGTTGCGACCTCGAGCGGGTGTATGCCTCTACGTTGCGGCAGGGCGAGCGTTTCCGAAAAGCAAAGGCTTCGCAGCTGGGTCAGGTCCAGTCCGCTTGGCAGGCTGCTTGGCAGTTTCGCACTGCGTCTGAGCGCTGGCAGGAAGAGCATGTCCTAACTGGATCAATCCTGAGCACTTGGGCGGTTCTCGGGACTGCCATCGGCACCGTGCAAAGCTCGAAGGTGCGCAAAATACCACTCGTGAGGGCGAAGCTGACAGATGGTGGAGCAATTGTCGGAGTTCGCGTGCAGCCGGAGCGTTTACAAGAAGTGAGATACCTTCTTTCTGCGATCTCGGAGCAGGGAGGCAAGAGCAGCCAAGAGAAGGTGGAGTCAGTGGAGCTGGCAGATGAGGAGCATGTCGACCACATCGATGTCACGCGACTTTCTGCGCAGCTTGAGGCCGTGTCATTCCAAGTGAGTACTGTAAGTCAATGTGCCGTCACAAAAGTTCCTGTGTATCCGTGGATTTCTCGAGTCTCAAGTGTCGTGCGCTGCCAACGTGTGTTTTGGGCTTGCTGAGTACAGCAGCCGGAGCCTGCTGCGTCACCGGCAATGGCGTCTGCAGAACTGCTGCTCCCTGACGACAATGTAGACCTCCAGCCGACAGCCGATGGCACCGTATGGCAGTGTGTCACACAGTCAGACCCGGTTTCGAGAGCATTTCTCTCTCGCGCTTTTGTGGGAAGCATGAGAAATGGTAAACGCTTCGTGTCGTCCACCTCGGTCCGGCCGCGGGTGAAGAGTTGCCTTGGCAGAAATGAGATACTAGGAGGGGGAGGGGGGGGGGGGCGGTGAACCTATACATCCAGCGGTCGGGTCTGTCAGAAGAGCTGTCGGAAGCCGCAAGTCGTGATTTGTGCTTCCGCCATGCTGCACGCTTTCCGCTTGCTGAAAAGGCGCCAGGAGTGCGCCTGCCGGGACGGCTTCCGCGGCGAAAGCGCAGATCAGGTTCTGTGCGGCTGCCAGGTGAACACAGTTGCTGCCGCCATTCCGTCACTGGCCTTCGGACCCACGGAATTCGCATGATTCCATTAAACAAACAGACTCAGACAGGTGCTGCGGGTTTAACTTTGCATGGAAGCAGGCACCAGGAAAAGTCTTGTACGATGATTGCGCACGCATGCAGTGCTCTCATGCAGATTTACTTGCGGATTTTTGCGGGCTCAGCGAGCTATGTAACAGACGTAACATGTAACATGCAGTTCCTTAGAATTAGAAGCCAGCAGCCAGACCTTCCAGACATGCCTGTTTGAGGCCTTCCTGCGAACGCAACCCGATCAGCAGGCCGTGTGGCATGGCTGGGCGGGTGCTCACAAAATGCTTGTGGCCGACGGCCTGGTAAGCGCGAGGGCTCCCGGAATGCGCTTAGCACAGGAGGCCATGGAGGATTTGGAGCGAAATGGCAAAATCGATATAGATTCCGAGACTGGCATCGTCCATCTGCGTGAGAAGCCCAAAGGCTGCGGTTGGTACATTCCGCCTCCGAAGAAGCCAAAAGTGGCGCGAGGACGCGGTCGAGGTCGCGGGGGTGGGCGGGGGCATGGTAGAGCCCAAGCGCCCTAAAGCCCTGCGAATCCTCTTGCATCTCAATCAAGATAATGCCGTCTGCAGCACCACCGCCTCCTGCACAGCCTGGCTTGGGGCATGGTGGACTGCCGATTTTGGCAGCTGCTGATGTACATAGCCATTGTTTCCAGGGGACGCAGACATGTGCGCGGGGTGCACGCATGTGTCCGGGAAGTTTCCATATCAGGAGGAGAGCGGGCCGGAGACTGTGCATCACTGAGACGTGACGTGCTCTGCATCTTCGCACTGTGTTGCAGCATGGGCTTGCCTTAGGCCCTGAACAAGCCCTGTAGACTGAACATGGAAGCGGAAGACCCTCGAGCGACTGTGTTCTAACAGTAACCCACATCCTTATAAACTATAGGAAGCTGGCCAGAAGCATGGCGCTTGCTTTGCCAGTGCAGTGGCCGCGACTTGGGCACATGGGGCCTGGGCGGCGGCACCACGTGGCCCGACAATGTAGCAACCAGAGCTGGAGGGTCCAAGCGGCCACACTGGGCGGAACCCTGGTCTCGCTGCTCAAAGCGCTGAGGCAGGCGGGTGTGGCAGAGCGAAGGAGGAGGCTCCGAGAGGCCACGACGGCACAGCTGCGGATCATCAGCGCAGGGCTCCGCCTCCGGGCTCCGGTGACCCCGGTGGGCCAGGGCTCACGCGCAGCTTTGATGGCCAGGATCGAGGAAGCTTTGGCCCAAGATGCCAGGCTAGCTGCTCCCGACCAGCCGATTGGCCGCATTCTCCGAAGTTTGCCGACGGACAAGACCGACCAGTTCGAGCAGCTGATGATCGATCGGCTGAGTTGTGCAAAGTTGAAGGGTCGGCCCAGCGCACTTCTTCTGGGACTCGGAATCGCTTCTTGTCCCCAGCTCTGCTCTACTTGCCAGGCCTTTGCCGGCCCTTGCGCCTCAGCACTGCCGGCAGGAAGGCTGGGCCACTGGGCAAGTGTTTCCTACTGCACCGCGCTGCGCAGCTGATGCAGCTCTGAGATGACCTGAGTCAGGCAGAGCTTGCAAACCAGATCATCGCGGAGCTCATGGAGCGACATCCGCCAGGCACGGTTGAATCCAGAGTTCTGCGAAAGTCTTGTGTTCTCGTAGCCTTCTGGAGGCTTTCAAGAGCCAGAGGTTGTGAAGATTCCGGCCATGCCAAGGGCAAGACCCGGCCATAGCGAACCCGACGCTCCTCAGCGAGGCAAGCCTAAGTCTGTGGCCCTGTTTGGCTCTGATCTCCCCATGCTTTCGCAGATTCTCCCGACCGCTCCGAGCCCGAGGCAGGGGACGCGTGCTGCATGTGGGGCAATCCTCTGACCTCAGTCCTGAGGATGTCGAGGATGGGGTGTTGATACCAACAGTGGCTGTCCGAGATCCCCAGCCATTTGCACACGCCTCTTCGAGCCGCTTAAGCATGAAAGAGCTTCTTGATGTCAGGTTCTTGTCAGCGAGGAGGAGAGAAGGCAATGCCAGCAAGCGGAGCGACGACAGCGGAGAAGGCTGCACGAACGGATTAAGCATGGCCTGGCATCATTGTGCGGTATCTCGGAAGGAACCGATTCGCAGAAATTCTGGCTGAGGACCTCTAGACATGTTTGGGAAGCGATTGTGATAAGTACAAGTGCTCTGCCGCTTTGGGGAATTCATCAATGGCTCAGGAGCTATCTTGCGTCGTGCATCCCCAGCAGGGCGCGACGTGCTGAACTCTCCTGAGATGGTCAGCCATCGCATGGCCTAGCTTGAAGGTTTCACGGTTCCTGCATGGGACGGCCATACTGGTGCCAGGATGGGTTCCTGCTAGTTAGATGAACACGGTTGCTGCTTGCCCTTTGGTCTGGAGAGGAGGTGCTTCTTGGATTGCCAGAGATTCAGCTTGACCCACGTGCTCCAGAAGCCCGAATTATCCCGATGGATCATCCTAGAGACGACCGTGCTTCGTGGTGCCTTCTTCTGTAAATATGAGTGCATGAGCCGCCGTTTGCCAAAACAGTAACACATACACGCCGCCACGAGCATTCCCGTCATCCGTTTCACCGCATGTCGCGGCAGCCGTGTCGAACCAAAGGGAGGCGCTGTTGAAGCCCTTGTTGGCCTCATCATCTCCAACCCTTGCGCTGGGTCTGAAAGGCATGTGGACATCGGAGCATGCTATGTGGCCTAGCCTTCTACTGGCCCAAAAGAGAGCAGGACTGAAGCAAGAAGCCTCGACAAATTGTTGCTCGTCTTCCCAACACACACTTCTGCAAGTGAATACTGCCACCTGCTTGAACTGCCAATTCATTGAGCCATGGCATTGAACATGGACCGTCAGGCTGCGACCAATGTTGTACCAGCTTGTAGATAGAGTCTGTGTCTCAAGGCCGCGGCAGGTGCGTAAGGGCATACTGTTTTGCAACTTGGCTACTGCGTCATCCAGAAACATGCTCGCACCGCCCGTCCTTCATGTTAATTTTCTCCTCAGGGTACCATTCGCTCCCTGCCTTTCTCTCTGAAGCCACAGTCGCGCATGAATCGCGAGGGGAGAAACGGGGGTGGATTTGGGTCCACTGGCTCAACTTCCGCAACATCTTCCATCAAGCAGGAAGCCCAGCTACTCAACTTGCTCCAAGGCCTCCCAGCTAGCTTCGAGCACCTAACCTTGAGGCGAATTCAGCGTGAGCTGAAGGAGATCAGTGAGTCCCCTTCGCGGCACTGGACCCGATCCGAACTGCTGAGGCTAGGTGCGCATTTTCGTTACACCTATACGCCCGCTGCTGCAGGATCGCTGGGCCAGCGAAAGATGACCTGTTCGAGTGGCTGGTCTCTCTCTCAATGCTGCTTTCTCTGCTCGTAAGGGGCTTTTGCCGCACCTGCTGCTCAGTTTGCTGTTCGCGGGCCGCCCTCAACCGACTTCGAAGGAGGCTCGGTCGGTGGTTGCTTTGCTTTGCAACCTCATGCAGCCTCCGAATCTTTTGATGAAGAGGCATCTACACCGGCAAGATCGTGTTGCCAGCCGCGTGCTTGACCGCGCGCTTGCTGTGCTTTCCTATACACTGGTGAAGTCAGCTGCCCACTCGAGGTGAACTACCCTCTCGCACCTCCATCCATTACCATGCTTACACCAAGTGGCCGATGGGAGGCGCGCCCGCTCGAAGTCGACATGCAAGCTTTTCCAACTTGGTCTGAGGTAGGGAAGAAGATCTGCCTGAGCAACACCAGCTACTCAACTGCACACGGCCACAGCCAACAGAAGATTAAGAAGGGAGGATTGTGCTTGTTCAAGGCAACCCTGGCTTTGAACACATTCATCATTGTTTGCATTGCTATCCGCCACCGCTAGTATGTGAGGATCTGTTTGCAGATCCCACACAGCTGCATTTTGCCTCAGATTATCACGCAGAGCTCTGGCAGCCCGCTTGGGGGATCCGGACCATCATGGAGGCTGAGTGCTTGAATTCGGTTTGCCGATTCCGACAAGACTGGTCTCGAGGCCCTGCGCAGCCACTTCCCGGTGGCTGGAGACGGGGCGGTCGGTGCTCGCCTCACACTTCCGTAGCTCAAGCAGGGGGATTCAAAGGACATCAAGGGACCTTTGCTGGAGGCGCCCTTGACTGGCCAAGCCACCTTCGCCAGCGTCTGGCGAAGGCGCAGTTTGAGTTTGGTGGGGACGCCTTTGCATGGCGCAGCGCTCCGCGAAGGAATCCTTGGACTTTATCACCTTGCCTGGGTCAGCTGGCCAGTGGGCGCAGAAGTCTGTAGCTTACCTATGAGAGGCAAAATTGTCTGAGCAGCACGCAGCTGCTTATTGCTAACTGAGAGAGGAATCGGGAGCTCCTACCGGAGCTCTCGCCTGAGGAGCTGAAGGAGGCCCCCGCAAGCGGGCGCATGAGCTTGGGCTTAGTGGCTTAGGGTCCCTTAGGGTGGTTTGCAGGAATCTACCGCTGTATGGCTCAAGCTATGAAAGTCAAAAATGCTTGCGAGAAAGCAGACGTTGCTGCTCAGCTTCATAGGCAGGAGCACTTTTCCGTGCTGAGTCATGTCTGTGAAGTCGAGGTTTGAGTGTGGTCCCGGAGCCGTACATGCGAAATTTGTGCTTATGCGGCCAAGCTGAATTATGCTCCTGGCAGCTGAGAGATGCGAGGTGTGCAAGCAGACTTGTTTATTCTTCCCTCCAAGGCATGCTTGCGCAGCTCGTGGTAGGAGACAGCCTCAGAGGGCATTGAGTGGCTCCCACACTCGAGCACGTGACATTCAGCCGGCAACAGGATCCAATCAAACTTTCCCACAGTCGGACTCGCAGGCTCGTCCTCTTCGCTAGCTGCTTGTGGCTCTGACTCGAAGTGCCGGCTGCCCGTCGTGCAAAGGTGCGGAGCGGACGCGTGGACTGCGCAACTCGCAAAGAAAATTGTACCATGTCATGGCCCAGAGCGCATGGGCCTAGCAGGTCTGCTTTCTGAAGAAGGCGCAGACGATTCTTACCATGATGAGATGAAGATCATGAGATGCGAGCCAGGAACAAGAGATCATGACGATAGCATGAAACTAACGGAGAAGATGGTGGTGGTGGTGGTGGTGGTGGTGGTGGTGGTGATGGTGGTGGTGGTGGTGGTGGTCGTGGTTTCGAGACTGTCCGATTTTCCCATCGTCCTCCACCTGTCATCGCCCCTGTGGTCACACTCGGTCAGTGGCATCCTCAGCCTCAACCTTCTGTTCAGCATCAGAATATCATCATCGTATATCATCGTCGTCATCACATGCAACATCACAGTATTCTTATTGTTTTTGTTTTAAAGTGATTTTGCTTATCAGTGTTCTTCCTTTAATCCTTCGTCTTCTTCTTACTTTTCTTCTTCTGTCTCTCTCGCTCTCTCTCTGCACGTGAAGACTGCCAAGTCAACCTCCTGAGGCGTGTGGTAGCATTTGTGCAAGACCCGATGAAGGGCGAGAGTATCGGACTAATGCGACACTGATGGGAGTTTAACCACCGTGACATTGCGTCTGTGCCACTGCATCCATCGGGTGTGCCTGTTGTCGGATAGTGAAGGGTGATATTCGGCATTTCGCTGATGTCTGGTAGGGCTTTAAGATCTTTGAGGTAAATCGCTTGGTGGTGTCGTCTGCGAACAGACCACGCGACTTGGGCAACATCTGTAACACCTGTCTCAGGCAAGAGAATGCCGCAAAGAGAACGAGGACCAGCCATGTCTTTGGGATGACCAGTGTCCCGGGCTAGGCCCGGCATTGCACCGACTGCCTTGAGATTCGGCGGTGGCGCGTGGGAGTGCAAGGCTGCAAAAACCCCTTTCTGCCAGGCTGCAGCGCTCTTGGATTCGCGTCACTTGTCAGAGCAATTCAGAGCATTCTACCGATTCAGGACCTGGCTACAGCAGAAATCTGACGACCCTTCCTTCCTGATCAGGAATTGTCGATACTGTGGGTTCGGAGAATATGCGCCTTGCCCTCTTCACCATGGTGCCAGCCGGCCACGACCACCACCCATTTCTTCCTGCAGTCCGCTGGGTACTTATACCTGTAGTGGCTTGGCTCTCATCTTAGCTTAGTTCTGAAGGGCGATAAGGATGATTAGGTTGATAAGTGATAAGGCTGACAAGGGACTAGGCATTCAAACCTGAGACCTCTTCCGGGCAGTTACGGCAAGCCATGGTGCCATAGTGGTTTTCGAGCACGTGCATGTGCAGGCAGAACGTGCTTCAACGTGGATGCAGGCGCCGGTGCTTTCGTCGGTAGCATGGACCCAAAATTCAAAATGTCGAGTTCGTGGTGTGCAGGAGCGGAAACCAATGTCATCACAATGCAACATGGAACACCCTACTTTGAGCCACTCGCTGCTATGGACTGGAGGTGTGCGGCTCACCCTTATGCCCACTCTTGTTGATCTGCCTAGGTCTAGCACCGACCCTAACGAGCTCGTCACTGCTCGTCCCAATGACAGGGTTTGCAGTTGGCACAGCTCTTCACGCACCCAAGGAATCGTATCAGAGCTGGAAACGGCTTCGAGGAAACGCAACAATGCTCCCAAGTCCAGGGCATTGGCGGCACGAACATGTACTCCTGTGTGACCAACTGGCGGCGCGAGCACACCTTGAAGATGCTTGGCAACGGAGTAGTTCGCTGGGAGAAGCTGTTGACCGAAGTGCGGTGACGCCGTCACAGCAAAGGATCGCTCGCTTCTTGCAACAGATCACCTTCAACGCCGACTGTACATTCTTTGTGAAAAAAGTATGGCGAATGTCGCCGCAGCCTGTCTCCACATGCACTGTAAGGTGCACCAAGCGCTGATGCAGCGCTTTAGAAAAGTGTGAATTGGTGTAGATTGCAGCATGCTTTTGAAGGGCCTTTTGTCGATCCGTGGCTCCTTGCGGATTTGGCAAAGGCCTGGCACCTTTTTTGGGCCCTGCATGCCCAATTCGGAGATTGTTTTAGATAGTGTCAGTGACTCCAAGGACCGAGACCAATACTTTGACCTTTCCTTGGCTTAGAGCCGGTGCCCAGTGGGTCCCCAGTGGCTTAGAAAGCCGAAAACGGGGTCTCCGAGCTCTTCCCACGCATTTTGAGAGTCCGGGAATAGGTCGGCTCATCATGGCCTCAAGAGGAGATTCTCAGTGTCTGGGAGCGCTGATTCTTCGCGACGCCAGGGACAGTGCAGAAGCTGAAGCCCGAAGATGACTTCGCGTTCAGAGTACTGCACTGGAGATATATGATTGCAAAAAAAAGCATCACGAAGCACTGCTGATGGCACGATCTAGAATTTCAGATTGCTGTCTGCATCTGTCTGCACTTTGCACTGTCGGATGCCACCGCCATCACTTGGCAGCGGAACCGCTCGCACGCTGTGGGGCCGGTGGGGTTTTGGGACTCAAAGTATGGTCCCGCCCTGGCAATTTTATCCACAAAAGCTACAAAGAGCTCATTGGACTAGATGTTGTAGCCTGAATTTGCATTCTGTACAGGTGCCTGCAAGGATGATAAGCCGATGCATCAGGGGTGCTGGTGTCGAAGTTGCCAGCAAAAGGGCAGCCGAGCGGGCTCATGCATCGTGTCACTTGTGCGTGGCTCCCTCCTGGCACATGCTGATAGACCATGCTTGGCTGAAGCCTAGACAAAGCACCTTCCTTGCTCTGCTGGTGCAGGAGCTTCCAGAAAGGCCCTCGGAGGCGCAGCGACAGAAAGGATGAGATGTGGTCGGGGGAAAGCCTTGGCCACAGGTCGAACGCATCGACACCGCGGATCCGGCACCACAGACGGAGACCAGCACGACCACAAGCAACACGCAGGCTTGGCCGATTCTTCTGGAATGAGCGCTCTCGAGAAGCCAAAGCCGAAGCAAGGCACCGCTCAGCGGCTCATCACCAGAGGCTCCAGGCCCCACGACACTTTCAGTTGACTGCACGTCAGCTCGGCCCGCATCCGAGGTGCTGTGCCATCTCCGCCTCCAGCGCCAGCTGCAGGAGAATTATGCAGTCCATCCCAGTGGCAGCGGTACATATGCCAGCAAAACAGGGTGTCCTCGGCTAGGAGCACCGAAGGCAGCACCTCGCAGACGTCGTGAAGGCTCGGTACATCCGGTATAGACTCGTGTTTTGTTGGCGGGCGTTGGGAGATGTTGGGAGGAGAAAGGCCACGACGGAGCCAGCAGAGCCTCGTCGTCCAGCTGCTGAAGCCTCCTACGACAGGGTGCAGATGCCTTACCTAGCGCGCTGGCAGAGCCTCACATCTCCCTGGACTTGCAGGCGTGGCTGGCTTCTAATGTCCCTGAATTTTCTCATCGTCCTCATGCTTGTGCTGCCGGCGACATTTGTAGCTACAGGTTACATGCTGATTCCTGCGCATTCCTCCGCACAATGACATGTCCAGTGCTGCCACGATCGATGTCAGGTTTCCTTCTGCATCGTCTTGGCCGATGTGATCAGGCAACCAGCAGGGCAGTGTGGCAATGCGTGGGATGGTCCAGCGGTTCCTTGCTTGCCAGGCAACCTCCGAGTCTCCTCAATCCAGCACCGGACCAGAAGGTGCTGACGACCCACGATTTACGATCGTGAGCACCACCTTCAAACCCCGAGAAATCTTCTTGCAGCAGTTTTGTTTTGCATTCAAACCCCCGTACTTGATGGGGAGCCGGGTTCACCAGTCGTGATCATACAAACACTCGCACGCATGATATCTGATGTCAGGGCTGTTGCTAGTCTTGTATGCTAGAATCATGGAAGTCGTTCAGTGTACAAACTAGGAGGTACGAGTAGGCGGAAGTCTTGCAAAGGACTACATGATAGTTCAGGTTCACGACAGGCGCCGTGCAAGAGTTGTAGAGAGAAGAAGAACTGCCAACACAGTCGGCATTGCTCTTGTGCGAGCAAACATTTGGTGGCATCGGATGCCAGGTCCAAAACCAGAAGCCCTGAGTGTCTGGACCCCAGTTGGAAAACGAGCCCGACAGTCTGGCAAGGTCGAATATCAATCGATTCTCAATGATGTTCAATTGATCTCATGCATAGGGGAGCAAGCTCCTGACACACTTGTGCTCGATTTCTCGATCTTCGTCTCCAGCACACTTTCAGGGCTTGCTCATGAGGAGGGCTAACTCAGACACAGTGGCTGCCATGCTTTCTCGGATGACCTCAGGCAGCAGTGTGGCTGATGGCGATGGCCAGTAGCGGCTCTAGGCTGCTCGCCATGCCGTGAAAGCAGCGCAGTAGAGACTGTAAGGCAGAGCAAGTGCCGTGCAGTGGGCCAAATGGCCCCTCCGTCACTTGCAGCACCATTTCGAGTGCCAACCCTCCTCGGTCGAAAGCTTCAATCTTGGGGGTTCGGACAGGCGCCAAAACCGCTCAAGGTGCCTGTGCTCTTGTCCGCTCATGTAGCAATGGCACAAACCTGGCAAGTGCAGATTGCATCGCCTCGCTCAAGAAAGAAGATTTATGAATCTTGCAGCGGCCATGGCCAATTTCACGGTCGAACGGCATTTTCGATACATCTGTTATTGTTTCTGTTACCTCTAATATCCAGTCTGCTGCTCAAGCCACACATTAGGCAACATTCAGGTAATATTCGTGAAAATTAAATACTCGCAAGTTCTGGAATAGTTAATAGGCGCAGCAATTCGAAGGAGACAGAAGTGATTCATGACGTAGCAGTTAAGTACGAGATCGTTTTTGACAGCGGCTACCGTGTGTTTCAATGAGAAGGAGATGGCAGAAACACGTAACTTCCTACCAGGTAGTCATTTGCAAGTAAGCCGTGACATGCCAATGCATAACTAGAACAGTACGCGTTCGAAGTGTTCACATATTACTTTCTATATTCTGGTGGTTGAGAGGGACCAGCCGGGTGGTAGATGTCAGGGAAATCCTTTTCAAGCTGGAAGCAGCAGAAACTAACTATGTTGCTTTAGCATTTACTTGTTATAGGAACCCTTGAGAAGAACCCTTGAGCGTGCAATGCAGGTAGATCTGAAGCAAAGTAGTGGACAACTAGTTAAGTTGTATGTAAACATCGCAGGTTCGACGAGTCCTGTTTGATTACCTACAGCGTATCTGGCTGTTTCATGTAGTTGCATGTGTACATGTGCCCCAAGATTCACGATTAAGTTTCTTAGCCTGTTTTCCCTACCGCCGCCACTCTGGGGCTGTTTGGGGTTTTTGGGTTGCTAGGTTGAGATTGTAATGTTCAGGATGTCGGCATGCATCAATTGAAGCTGACAGAACACACTTCCTTCAGCAATCCGACTATGATAGTTAGTTACCCACACGGACCCACGCCTCCTTGCAGTCCGCGGAGACAAGCATGAAACCCCGACCTAAGCCTTCAGGAAGTCCAGAGCTCCTCGAGCACCCGTTCATGTCACCCACCCCGCAGGTTCTTTCTGCATGTTCTGTCAACTCTCTGATGAACAGCATTTCGTGGCTCAAGGCGACCATCCTGCCTGCTTTCGGCTTCCGAGAAGCAGTGCATAGATGTCCGGCATTCCGGATGCAATCAAAGTCGAGGCAGGTGAGGCCGGCATGATGAAACATGCGGAGTCCAAGAGCCCAGGCGTGTCGCTGCCTGGCACCATTGCTACCCTATCGAATCTGCTTGTAGGCGGTAGCAGCGTTCTGTTGCCGTATGCATTCCGGCTCTCTGGATGGTGTTTTGCACCGCTGCTTCTTGCTGTCGGCTGTCTAATGGGCTTCACATTGTGGATCATGGGCTTCCTGCTTGAGTCGCTTGATGAACGTGCAGAGCAGATGGGAATCCCCCGGTCGCAGCGCGACTGGGGTCTTATCGGCTACGCAGCTTTTGGAAATGTTGGCCGCGTTGCTTTTGCCGGCTGCATGCTCGTTGATCTGATTGGATCTGCCCTGTTCTTGTTGAGCGTTGCCATCGAACAGCTCCCTTTCCTCCTGCCTTTCAGACACGAGTTGGTCGCTGCACTTTGCTGTCTCACGGCCTTCGGCTGCTGCCTTCTCCCGAAAAGGTTTTTCTCAGCAATGGCCGTGTTGGGGATTACGTCTCAGGTCATTCTGGTCGTGGGCATTCTTGTTACAGGTGCCGAGCTGTCCTTCACGACTGGAGCTGCATCAGACCAATT
>CAJNJA010066286.1:0-22841 GCA_905231915.1 Symbiodinium necroappetens
ACTTTGGCCCCAAAGCACCCACATAGGGACTTAGAGGCCAAGCCCAGGTGTATACTATTTATACCATTTGGGCGCATGGATTCTTACGGGTTATTTTTATGACATCCGGAACGCACGTCAAACTAAAAGCTATCTTAGTTGACGGTACATACGCCATCCTCGTACACGGTACCCCGCGCCCTGAACCCGAAACAGGAGTTTCGGATGCCACTTTCTGGTGTCGAGTCGCTGCCTCGGTGGAAGATGGCGGTTTGGTAAATAGGATTTCGGGGAAAAGGGCTTGGGACCTACAGCCTTTTCAGCCCTAAGCCCTACACCCACGTAGCAACACCGGTAGAAGAACCTCAGGTTCACTGCCCAACTTTTTATCCGGATCGCTGCATGCCCTAAAGCCGGACACGTCATGTAGCTCCCCTGCCAAAAGAAAGCATCTTAGTCGCTTGTCCTGGGCTTTGGGAGCTGTTTCTGTGAACTTACAGCTATGTTAGGCTCTACCTGCAACCGCAAACCCTACAAAAATAGCAGAAGACCCCGTTACTAGAGAGAGAGTATGAGTATAACTCCCCTAAAACAGTAGGTTTTTAGATCCCCAGAAGGAGTTTAGGGCGAGACTTTGTTTAGCTTCAGGGAGCTGCCCAGTCAGGATATCATCTTCGGAGTGATCGCTTCTCCACTTTGATTCGCAACCGCTGGCTTTCCAGGATCTTGTCTTGTTTCGAAAGATCGAAGAGAGTTATATATACATACATATATATATATAGGGCCAGGGTTTCTAGCTTTAGGTTTTCGGCTTTAGCGGGTTAGGATACCTAGGGTTTCTAGCTTTAGGTTTTCGGCTTTAGCGGGTTAGGATACCTATCAACTGACTAATTGCCCCAACCCTGCAACCCTGCAGGCTACGAGCCCTTAATCGAAACGACTGTTCAGCATCGAGGGGCCAAAAATCCCAAGCAATACTACGCTCTCTGTTCAAACTACACCCTCAAGGCCATCAGCCCTAAGCCTCAACCCTGCCTGAACCCGAACCCTGCCTGTAAAGGAACCCTGTGCCCTACCCAAAGGCCCCTAAGTAGTTCCTCTTTGGGATTACCTTATAGGATCCTAAATATAAGCAACCAAGAGGAACTACTTAGGGGCGGCCTATGTGTAAACCCTAAACCCTCAGCGGACCCTTTAAGGAACATTTAGCCCCAAAGACTCAAACTCCACGAGGACGGGTGTCCCGCCACTCCGAGCAGTGCCGGAAGTGCTGCTGGCGCAGGTGCGAGCCAAACTCGGGAGGGTCTTGGCAGTTCTTTCAGGGGCTGTTATATGGCATCTATAGGGAATTGTTTAGGGCTTTGGGGTGTTTGGGAACCTCAAATTTCAGGTTCAGGGTTTAGGGTTTGTCAGGTGCTAAACCCCAAACCCCTAAACCCTAAACCCAAAAACCCCTAGACCCTAGACCCCTAAACCCCTAAACCCTAAACCCAATAACCCCTAGACCCCTCAACCCCTCAAGCCCTAAACCCGAAGTCATACACGGAAGCAGCAACCGCTTCCTGTCGCACTTGGCCCAGATTTCACCGGACCCTCGAGCAGAAGAGCTTCTTGGCCCAGTGTTTCGGGTTTTTGGGTTTAGAGGTTTGGGGGTTTAGAGGTTTAGGGGTTCAGGGGTTTAGAGTTTTGGGGTTTAGGGTTTAGAGTTTAGAGTTTATTGGTTTAAGGTTTGGAGTTTAGGAAAGTTTAGGTGTTTAGCTCTTTGGGGCGGAGCACGGGGACAAGGGGACACAGTAAGAAGATTCAGGGTTGAGGGTTTTGATGCTTTTCGAGTTTAAGCTGGGGTCGAGGGTTTTGGACCGTACGTGATAAAGCAACGTTTTGGATAGTTGGACATCTAATCAAGGTATTAGGGTTTAGGGTTTAGGGTTTAGGGGTCTACTTCCGATCCTACTTGTACCCAGTGGCCCTTACCCTTCACAAATTTCACGGCCAGTGATAGCATACGAAGGATCATCAACCGGCTCGTTCCCAGATAGCGCGAACTGAGATATTGAATCCAAGAGCCCTTGGCAATCGCAGCACACCAATCAAGCCCCTACACTACAAGACATATCCCAAGGGGCATTTATAATAGTAATTAATGACTATTATGATTTGGGGAGATTCTTAGGACCCTTTGGGTATGTGTCTATTCTCCAACGGCTTCTTTTGAGTTTTTACGAGCTGTCTATAGGACGTGGACGCTTCCTACGAGAGAGATCAGGGGTGGGCCCCTAAACCCTAAACCCTAAGCCCGCCGATCGATTGCATCGCTTTTGGGTGCTTCACCGGGTGCAATCAGCTGTGCTGCTTTTGGTGCTTAGGCACGGGTATGGCCGAGTCCTTGAGCCTCCGGACAATATGGGACTCTCCGAAAAATGGGGGGGAGGGGGGGTACCTTAATTTGGGGCCCTTATAATAAGGATCCCACTATTTAGGGTACTATATTAGGGTCCCCTCTTTTCGGAAACCCCCATATGTCTGTCAGGCCTACTCTAGGCGACCTGTGGGAAAGGACGCTGAGTGTGAAAAAAAATTGGCAAATCTGACCAATTCAACTCTGGCTCTGAGACCATCGAACCGCATTCCGTCAACATCATCGCTGCTGGCATCCTGTTGCGGAGTAAGCTGCTTCGCAAGTCGCGAAAAGATGCACATCTTCTTATGCGAACCGTGGACTTGAGGAAAGCTTACAAACAGCTGCCCCTGTTTTGAATGATGCCTACATATGCGTCCTGAATCCCCATACGGAGGAGCCCGAGCTTTACCAGAGTCAGGTTCTTCCATTCGGTGCAAAGCCCTCAGTTCAAGACTTCTGCCGCGCATCCGGTGCCATCTGGGCAGTCGGCGTAAGCCTGCTGTGCATCCACTGGTTTGTCTACTTTGACGATTTCGTTGTGATCGCCGCGCCTGAGGAACGCAGCCACCTCGATCTCGTGTTGAAATCATACTTTTCCTTGATTGGGTGGGAGACCTCTGATGAGAAAGACGCTGGCTTCGGAGCTGTGGCCGTGGCGAAAGCCTTGGGTGTGGAAATCTGCTTGGGTGAGATCCACCTTGGTTTGCTCCGGGTTCAAAACACGGAGGCAAAGGGCCTTTGCATTACCAGTTGAAGTCGGATAGAGTCTGATCACAAAACCACGAGCACTACCCTCGGTTGTGGATTAGGGTTTGAGGCTGAGGTCTTGGGCTTCAGGTTCTACCGGGTTAGGCTTCGGGTTTACGAGCTTAGTTTAGGGTGTCCTGTAGTTCTAGGACATTTTTGGATGGGTAGCTACCGTTATAGGAGCATTATAGAAGGTCTATATTATATATTACCTTATAGAAGCCGTATATACCCTAAACTCCCCACCTGTAGTTTCCTTGAGTAATCGGGTATCCCTGGACATCGAAAGCCCTCTGTGTTTCAGGGGGTCAGACCCTGCAATAATGAGTCATAGCCTACTATTCTGTAGGGTTCACGGTCAGAGGCCAGGGATAGCCACAAAAGGAGTTCCTGTCTTGTTTGTTTGACCATCCTATGGTTAGTATCCAAAAGTATGAAAGCCAGGTTTCAAGCAAACCCTGAGCCCTAAATCCAAAAAATCCTTTAAAAAACTCAAACCCTAAGCACTAAAAAGCAAACCCTAAATCCTACACCCTTAACAGACTGGCCCATATTCGGCCCCAGGACTCAGATTTGGTACTCTTTCTGGTGCTGCCCTGAGCTCTTTGTTCTCGGGCCTGGGGCATTCGGCTGAGAGCGTCTTACATGGTTTAAGGGTTTAGGGGTTTGGGGTTTAGGGTTTAGGTGTTTAGGGTTTGGGGGTCTAGGGTTTAGGGGTTTAGAGTTTAGGGGTTTAGGGTTTAGGGTTTAGCGGTTTAGGGTTTAGGGTTTAGCGGTTTAAGGTTTAGGGTCTTACATGGTTTAAGACTTTAAGCACGCCTATAAGCTACCAAGACCTACTTTTTTGTAGGGTCCCTATATAAATTCTATATTGGTGTTTAGAATATGAACCTACAAAAAAGTAGGCTATGGTAGCTTCAGGGGCTGGGGTTAGGTTTAAACCGGCTCCGCTCTGTCAGCGGTTCGCCGCTCTCCAGGTAGGGACCGCCTCTCCTGCAGGTACGACAACAATCAAGAACAGGCAATACCCCAGCAGCAAGCCTAGCCACAAAAGTTCGCAGGTTTAGTTCATTGTGCAGGAGCAATGAAGATCAGTTCAAAGTAGCACCAAAGATTTCATCCAGGTGTAGGTTTTTGTAACATCGTTGCAGCAGTGTACAGAGTCTCAGTGTTCGGTTTGTTCGTGCACCCGCCCTAAACCTAAACCCTTAAATCCTAAACCCGAAGCCCTAATCACTATACCCCAAGGCCTAAAGCCTAAACCCTGAAACCTCCGTGGAGACTGCTAGCAGGGCCAGGCTAGTGAGCTTCCAGCGATCCTTTTTATGGAAGTTCCTTTAAGGGATCATGATCTAATGGTTACTGTCATGGCTACTGGTGTAGGGTTTAGGGTTTAGGGTTTACTGTAACCCTGAGGGTCCATGTACCCAATAGTATACCGGGACTACTTCAAGGCCAAAGTATATACGAGTTGGGTACATAGACCCTTGCCTTGAGGACTACATGAACCCTGAAAGTAGGGGGCCTATTCTCTCATACTATGAATCCCTATAAGCTATGTGAAGCCTAAGCCCTTTTAGGGTTCCTCTCGTCCTCAAGGTAGGGTAAAGGGATCCCTGCAGAGGTTCTATAAGGATTTGGAGGTCGCGGGTTCCTTCAAAGGTTCCTTGAGAAGGGTTTAGGGTTCAGGGTTCCGGTTTAGGGTTTAGGGTTTAGGGTTCCGGTTTAGGGTTTAGGGTGTAGGGTTTAATTGAGAAGGGCTCTCTGTATGGGTTCTCCATATGCGTAGTTAAACTAAACCAGTGTACTTTTTATGTTCCCAACACAGTGCGGCACCTTTTTGACAAGGACCTTGAAAGGGACCCTAATTTAGACAACTACCCGCATAACGAATGCTAAAAAGTTGGAACATGGGTTTAGGAGGATTGGTGCTAGGATTCCCGTTGCTGTACCTTAAGGGGCATGAGGATAGTGATGTTCCAATTTTTCTGGCTTCTACTATAGGATGCTGGAGGTTTAGGGATGTAGGTAGTGCTGGGGGCTTGGGTAGTCAGAAGAGGGTCCGGGGGCATGTTATAGCAAAGCTCTAGAGGGATTATTGGACGATGAAGGGATGGGGGTACTGCTACGGGTTTAGGGTATGGGTTTAGGGTTTAGGGTTTGCATAATCAGACCTCCGTGTTACCAGTAACTATCTGGAATGTGTCTTTGTGTCACATACACAGACTGGAGTTTAGGGTTGGGATTGCTATTGTGGTGCTCTAGAGAGTCTGAATACCTACATCCTAGGACCAAAATCCTACACAGCATGTGTAGCTGAATGTGTGCACCTTACAACTTTTGGGATAATATTGTCCCTTATAAGAACTGAAAGTTTACACTTGTTTGCGGCATAGGAACACATGAAACTAAACAACCCCTCCCTCCCCCTCTCCACACCCTGGCCGGCCAGGGTGTCCCCCATCTCTGCCAGCTGGCCTCCAGAAAGTAGCTTTGTGGAGTGGAGGCTTGGCAGCCACAACATGTCTCGGGATGTCTCGGGCTTACAAAGATTTCGTAAGGGCTTTATACCGTGTGCAAGGGCTTTTGCAGGGGTTCTATCCCAGAAAACCCACACCATGGAACCCTTGAGCCGTACAACAACGCGATAGGGCCCTCTACCTCAACTGGGCGCCGCAAACGCAACCCAAACCTAATGACACTGTAAGGCCTCGGGTCTTACGAGCTGGAGATAGTGGTATGAACAAGATGTGTAACACCTCCCGCCAATTCCCACTAATTATAGTAATTGAGGCCTTATACCAGAATAAGCCCTAAGCCCAAACCGTTTACTTGTGCTGCCCTGAAGCAGAAATCATCCTACCTTCCTTCACTGAACCTCTTAAGGTCAGAGATTCGGGATCACAACAGCCTTTCGCAACCAGCGTTTAGCGGCAGTTTAGCGCCTCGGGCCTCGGGTGTAAGCTTAGGCTTTCATTTCAGCGTTCAGATCCGTTCAGGGTGTGAAATTTGGGTTCCGTACTTGTCAACAACTTGCCCAGGCATCATTCACAGCCCGGACGATTCAGAAAGTAACAGATGGCGCTGGACCATAATAGCAGAGGAATCCTTGTCTCAAACTACTATAGTAGTATACCCCCGAACTCGTTTTCGGTTTCCATAAAGCCCTTATAGTATGCCAAGCAGGCCGACATGCGAGCCTGATGCTGCATGGCGCATCACGCCAAGCCAGCCAGTCGCTTTGAAGGCAGACATGGAGAAGGATGCCCGGGCAATCAGAAAGGCTCTTACCCTAAGGCTCCATGTACCCAGATAGTACATACTTATAGACCCTAAAGTACCTATATAGGAACCCCTTTAAGGCCTAAGTATAGTATATACTATATGGGTACATGAAGCCTTTGTGTTATCGCTTATGAGTATATCAGATGTTTTGAACCAAACGCAAATGCACACCGCATGAGCTTTATATAAACCCCGAGCCCCAGGCCCTAAACCCTCAAAGTTTTGCTAAGACCCTAGAGCTAGCTGCTTCAATCAGTTCGAGCTCGGACTGGTGAGAGCAATGCACGGGGCTTGAAGAACTTTCAGAGTTCTGCAGATTTTAGCGCTTTTTTGAGGGTTTGGGGGTCTAAAGTTTCGACTTTGGGGGTGTTTGGGGTTTATGGTTTCGGGATTCCTGAACAAAGCACAAGGCTGTCAACATTCCCAAGCCGCAGCCCGCATCCAACGACCTTCTGTCTCGGGGTTTAGAGCTTCAAATCATTTGGGGGGGGAGCACATATTATCCTAT
This sequence comes from Symbiodinium necroappetens, assembly GCA_905231915.1. NCBI lineage: Eukaryota > Dinophyceae > Suessiales > Symbiodiniaceae > Symbiodinium > Symbiodinium necroappetens. The sequence goes on from CAJNJA010066286.1 coordinate 6,921, forward strand.
ACTATTATAATCCTATATTATTAATTTGTAGGGTTTGAGGTAACAGGTAAACCTTATATTCCTGGCGTCAGGACGAGACCTTTGCGCACGGCAGTGGCATGGGCCTCAGCGCATACGGGTTGGCCTGTTTGCAAGGGCTCTATTGTGTCGGAACCTTTTAACCTTCCACCCTGAAACCTGCCTGTCCTATCCAACCCAAAGCCTTGTCAGAGCCTCCAACTGCTCCAATTTTAGGGTTGAGGGTTTAGGGGTTTAGGGTTTAGGGCTTAGGGTTTAGTCCTGATGCCTTTGTAGAACCCTGTTCTTCAGCAGTGGTGTATGTTTTTTGTCTATTGGGGTTCAAGGTGCCGGGCTTATGGCAGGAAAGCATAAGACGGAACCGCCAACGGTAAGTAGACAGGGTCCGGTCCAGGAAGGGTTTAGAACCCTAAGGGTCCATGTACCTCAATAGTATATACTTTGGCCTTAAAGTAGTCCCTACAAAAGTACTTTGGGGCCAAAGCATATACTGTTTGGGTACAGGGACCCTTATATATCCGAAGTAGCCTTAAACCCTTGTGATGGTACCCTTCAACCCTAAACCCTTAGAGTAACCCTTAGATCCCTTATATAAAGGAACCCTGGAGCTCTATTTTATTTGGGCGCATGGACCCTTAGGGGAGTGCTTCCATTCGGGTTTCTAGGAATTCGGCTTCGGACGTCAGCTCCAAGCTCTGGCACCTGCTGTCCCTACCTGGGGATCCCAAAACCTACCGTTTTAAGGGGTCTACTTGGAGGTTCATGGTTAGTTATAAGTGGAGTTATAAGTAGGGTAACTATAGTTATAACCCAGATTAGGGGACTTACAACCCCACTTATAACTACCCGTGAACCTCCAAGTACCCTCTAATTTAGTGGTCATAACCTACTAACTTGTAGGGTTGGGGGTCACAGGTACACCCTGACCTCTGATCTCTACTTCCACAGGTATCTTATACGTATCTATATTGTTATTATATCGGGGTAGGGATACTTATCCAAACCATGATCGTATAGTTATAGTTCTTACTACAGAAGCCCTATTTCTTCTATGTAGATACTTAGGACCCTCTGCAACCTGTAGAATTCTACTGCTAACAGGGCACCCCATATTTTGGGAACCCCGAAGGGGCCCTAATTTGGACAACACCCCTGGGATTGCATAGGGGGTTTAGGGATCCTTGTGTGACGTAGCTTGTGCATCCAATCACCTACATGTTATGTCATAGTACTCAGGTATCTAAATGTTAGATGCATTGTTTTCAATTATAGTCATTAGCACTATACCTCAAATGATGACATGACGGACCTTATGCCTGAAATCATACAATATCAAGGCGCGTAGATTTCAAGGCCTATTCTTTCCCAGCAGCGTATTGGGCCCTAAACCCTAAACCCCAAACCCTCAACCCTAAATCACTTCCCCTAAACCCTAAACCCTAAAACTGTAAACTCTAAACCCTTAACCCTAAACGAAAAGGGGCGTCATTACACTTAAACAAAAAAAACTAAACCGTTTTGTTCAGGGTTCCATCCCCACGGAGGTCTGAAGGTGCTGTTGCCAACAGACTTTGGCCAGCTGCATGTGCCATGCCCCCAGGAGGTTCAGGTCTTTGGTAGGTTTGGGGTTTAGGAGTTTAGGGTTTGAGGGCTTAGGATTCAGGGTTTAGGGCTTAGGGTTTTAGGATTTAGGGTTTTAGGGTTTCGGGCTTAGGGTTTTAGGGCTTAGGGTTCAGGGCTTCGGGCTTCTACTGTGGGTTAGGGTTCAGGGCTCGGGGTTTAGGGGTTTGAGTGTGGCCCCAGGAGGTTGAGGGCCCTAGAGACTCCAAAAACCCCGAATTAAGGGAGGTACTATTTTAGTTTAAGTTCCTTTGTTATAAATTATGTACTATCATAAGTTAAGGTATTTTTCTGATTAAGAAATATACTATTAAAATTTAAAGTATATTCCTTCATACAGATTGCAATATCCTTTGGCCTGAACATTAGGGGCTGCAGGTTTGCTTTTTTTGGGTGGAGCATTCTGGGCAAGGCCTGAACCACTGTATCCCAACATCCGAACCCGAAGCCCTACAAGCCATAAACCCTTAGCCCGAATAACACCCCTGAGTCCTCGACCCAAAAAGCTCAAGCCATGGTCAATTCAGGCAAGGGAACAGTCCATCCGCCACGAAGCAGACTTGCTTCGGGTTTGTGAGTCCCAACTGTGGTTCGCATGTTCTTCGCGACCGTCGACTTTATCGTACATGTTAAACCTTAACTCCTTGCATCACGCTTGTGAAATTCTCCCAAACCCTAAAACCCTAAAGCCTAAATCTTAAATCCTAAACCCTTTCTCCATGATCGAAGAACAGCATGCGAGCGGTGAACAGCTCTATCACTTTCCGGTCCTGGCAGACGTTAGGGTTTCAAGGTTAAAGGAAACAGGTTCCGTCAGAACCCTATAGGTCTTATAAGACTCCAATGATTAAACATAGCACCTATTTTGGGGGGCCACAGTCTATAACTTGTACCCACTTTGGGCTGTTTGGATTCTTAGCCCAACGCTAAACCCTTCCCCCCAAACCGTCAGGTTCGAGATGTGATTGGCTTCCTGTCTGATCCCAAGAAACAAACTCGAAAGCCCAAGCCCTACCTTAACCCCTAATAACCTACCCTTTTAAGGTCTTATATAAAGAAATCATAATAAGGAACCCCAAAAAGGTAGGTTATTAGGGATCCAGATAAACCCTAACCAGGCTGTATGGACTTTTTCCCTGGCACTCCAAATAGCCCAAAGTAGGTGGGGTTTAGGGCATACCTTAACCCCTAATATCCTACCTTTTTAAGGACTTATATAAATGAAATCATAATAAGGAACCCTCCTTAACCCCTAATATCCTGCATTGTTAGGGACTTATATAAAGAAATCATAATAAGGCACCCTAAAACGGGTAGGTTTAGGGTATACCTTATTAACCCCTTATAACCTACCCTTTTAGGGACTTATATAAAGAAACCATAATAAGGAACCCTAGCTCCTGAAACCTCAGCCCTAAAAGCCCTAAACCCTAAACCCTAAAAACCCTAAACCGAAGCCCTAAAACCCTAAACCCTAAACCCTAAAAACCCTAAACCCTAAAACCTAAAACATAAGCGCCCATGTCCAAGCTCCACGGCCCAAAGTATGCCACGCTTGTCATCCTTGGTGAGTCGGAGCATTGAAGGTTTAGGGTTTAGAGTTTAGGGCTTAGTGCTTTAGGGTTTTAGGGTTTAGGGTTTAATGTTTTGGCAGCTGGGAAGCCTTACCCTTACCCTCAAAGGACTCATATTTTCAGGCTTTTGGGCCCTATTATATAAGGTTTTTGGGCTATTTGGATGCTAAGGGTTAATGACTAAATGAACCTTAGAAGCAGGGGCCCTAGACCCTCATACTATGAACCCTATATGGTATACCCCTTAAGGTAATGCAGGATATATTTCATCAGCAGTATGGGTGCGTCGGGTTGCCAAGACGCACCCCGCGAGGCGGCAGTGTCACGTCTGTGGCATTGCTCGGGACCCGGCCTGCTCAGTTGGTTTAGGGTTAAGAGTTTTAGTTGGTTTAGGGTTTTAGGATTTAAGGGTTTAGGGTGGCCCATGGAGGAAGGAGAAGTTTAAGCGTTATGGATGCCTTTAGTTGCAGGTAGGGCGACAAGTGGGGCGACCATCGTCTTCGTGCCTTTTTCAGGGTTCATCTGCTTGTAACATATAGCCCACTTGTTATTTTGTTTCTACCCAAAACCTCGTGATAGGGGTTTGTTGAAAGCTTGGCTGGGCTGGCGGAAGCCAGTGAGGCCTAGGGGGATGCGGGCTATATCAGGGCATTCAGCTGCTACATTTTTTTCCCGTCGGAATTTAGGGGTTCGGGGTTAGGGTTCATTTAGGTTTTAGGGCTGAGGGTTTAGGGGTTTAGGGTTTCGGTTTTAGGGGTTAGGGGTTAACTAGGGTTTAGGGGTGAGGGTATAGGCTGGCGGCTTTGTTTGGGGCGTAGGGTTTGGGGTGCTCGGAGGATTCAGACTTCAAAGCTCCATGGTGTAAGTCCTTGGTTTGCAACAGCTAGCTACTTCAACGACGGTTGATGATATAAATCCTGCATTACCCATAATAAAGAAAATGCAGTAATTCCCATAGTTAGTTTAGGGTTCTTAAGGTAATGCAGGATTTATATCACCAACAGTAGGTCTAGGGTTTAAGACAGCCGCGGTCATTCCAGAACCATCTGTCTTTCCCGTTCTTGAAGACCGTAATTCCCAAAGACACCCAAATAGCTTAGAGCAGGTGCGACTAGTAGACTTGAGACCTCACTATGTGGATACTTTGAGGCCATCTGATCATCATATCAGCTGATGCTGTGGGTATCGAGGTTGTAGTAGTGGGGTTCACTGGTGTAGGGACGGAGGCCTTCCACTCACCCAAAGCCCGAAGCCCCGAATGTTTGCCCCAAGACTCACGTGTCGGTTTGGAGTTAAAGGCTTGTAGAGGAGTCAGGATCCGATATTCATTATACAGGCTGGCATCGACGGTGCTGCAGGAAATGCAGAAATCAGCTGGATACGATGCTTCTATAGTGGCAGACATTCGTCGGACTCCCCCAAGATGTAGATGTTAATGTCGGACTATTTATGAATAACAGCATCCCCTTACGGTCCGAATTCGAATCACAGTTGAATATACGTAATTGCCCCAAAGACTTTGTTCTAAGTATAAAAGCACCAAGACTGAGACCCGAATACCATCTAAAACCCTAAACGCCACAGTGTAAACCGTAAGCCCCGGCCCCACATCTCCGGCCGCAATCCGATGCCCTAAGATTCCAAACATAACAAAGTAGGTACTTTTGTGACTTTGGACAGCAAAGGTACTACTTGTAAGCTTGAAGCCCGAAAGATTCTGGAAGCCCCAAACCCTGAACGCCAAAAGCCCTACACCCTAAACCCTGAATCCTATACCCAAACTCCCAAATCCTATACCCCAAAATCGTACACCGGGTTCTCGCCACGGAAGAGCCTCAGGTAGGCTCGCGCACATCGGTGATGCCCGTGTTTCGTCCTCCACGGCCGCCAACTGTGCAGCTCTGCCCCAAGGCGCGTAACATAGAAGCCGTTTAGGGTTAAGAGTTTTGGGTTTAGGGTTTAGGGTGTTGGGTTTAGGGTTTAGGGAATAGCTGGTGGTCGATATCCATCGTGACAAGTTTACTATAACATACCGCCAAACCTTCTTCCAATTATTCAGGCCCCTATAGTAGGTTTCTCCATGCCGTAAAGCCTCACCATCAGGGTGAAGGTAAAGGCGCGCAAGCTTTCGGGTGGGTATGTGTGAGAAATAATTTGAAAATTTGGACTCAGGGTAGTTTATACCCATAGGCTCCATGGTAGTTCCTTTTTGGAATTACCGTATAGAATCCGAAATATAAACCTCCAAAAGGAACTACTATGGAGCCTATGGGTAGAGAGTTTCAGGTATGTTTGTTGTTCTACGGTGCAGGGCTTGGAGCATTCGTGTCTCCGGAAGCTTGAAGCCGCTGCTGCAAAGGCAAGATTCGGTTGGGCTAGTTTACCAAGGTTCGGTTCATACTTAGGCAAAGGGCGAACTTTAAACTTATTCTTGGCCTGGTATATTCATAGTCTATGATAGAAAGTTTGAACTTTTTTTTGCGGGGCCCGGGTATTGGAGAAAAGAGGGTTTGACTCCAGCCGGAGCGCTGCGGCGACAAGCGCATCAGTTCTAATAGTTGACTGCAGCCAGAACAGACAACAAGCTGCAACAATAAGCAGCTACGGTTGATGATATAAATCTTGCTTTACCCATAATAAGGAATGTACTATATTTCCCATAGTTTAGGGTCCTTAAGGTAATGCAGGATTTATATCATCAACGGTATCTCCCTCTCTCTCTCACCCTCTTATAGCAAGGTATAACTGCTCTTACTGCTCAACATGTCCTATCTCGAGACAACCACAGACCAGGACACTGCGATTTCTCTTCGGCTGTGTGCTGAAATTCTCGGCGAAGATCACAGTGCCGAGCTCAGATCTTGGGCTAAACCCCTGAACCCTAGACCTTGGATACTGCCCCCACTCAGGAACAGTTGGGTAATATTCATTTTATGGATATAGTAGCCCTATTTTAGACTGTTACTGTAGGGGGGCAGTACCCAACCTAGACCCTAAATCTGCACTGCTTCGGACCGATTGGCCTCGCTCATGAGATGCCGCTCTCAAACAATGGTAACAAGAGACCCAGTACAGAAGGATGATGTAGGATAATCATGGATTCTAATATAGGAGCCGGATCAAGAATCCCTCGGTGTTTATTAGGTTCTTTGTATGAGTCCAAGAAGATGGGGGTTAGGCCGTTTTTTTTAAGGCCTGGGTTTCTTTATCAGGTTCCTGCATTACCATCACGTGCGTCGAACAGCCTTGCTGAATCTTGCTAGTGTTTTCAGTGTCAGAGCTGTTGCTACATCCTCGCCTGTGGTTCAGGGTTTAGAGTTTAGGGCGTCGGGTTTAGGTTTAATAAACCTAAACCCGACACCGAAACCCTAAACTCTAAACCCTGAATCCAGATGCCAGCTCATTATCCCACAGCCCGGTGTGACCCCGAGCCTGCATCATCCAAACCCAAATCAATTTGCAATTCGCTAGCTTAGCATCAAGATAGCCCAAAAGCCTTACATAATAGGTCTTTGGGCCCAAAAGCCTTAAACTATGAGTCCTTTGAGGGTAAGGGTCAGGGTCCATGTGCCCAAATAGTATACTTACTGCGGCCCCAAAGTGCCCAAATAGGGATACTAAAGTATCCCTAAACCCGCCTCAACACCCTGGACACCAAAGCTCGTCTAACCCTCTGTGAGTGTGCATTAGTTGCACTACCCAAAGACTCTAAAAAGCCCAAAGTAGGTGCTGTCTTGCACTAACTTCCCAAAGATCCACATAGGCCAAAGTAGCTACGTGCTATCTAGTGACTTTCGACTCCGAAGCCGGTACTATTCGTATACCTGGGGTTTAGGTTTAGAGTTTACGGTTTAGGGCTCAAGCTCAGCACCAGGACACGCCAGCTTTGTGCAGTTCCAGGCCGAGAGATGATTTCGGAAATACAGCAACCTTCATTACGGTTTAGGTTTTAGTGTTTTGGGTTTTAGGCTTTAGGGTTTGGGGTTTAGGGTTTAGGGGTGGATGATATACATATATCCTGCATTTCCCATCATCAGGAATATACTCGCATTCCCATAGCTTAGGGTCCTTAGGGCAACGCAGGATGTATATCATCACCATTAACCATAGTTTGCCTTGGGCTTCCTTCTTCGAAGTATAGTAGATTACCTCCAACACCCTAAACCCGAAACCCTCTAGTATTACACCACCAAGACCACGGTTCTGACCATGAAAGCCCCCTATGTTAGTTAGTTTTGTCTTCTCCTTGGCATCTTGCTGAGGCAGCAGTTCAATCAAACCCTAAGCCTTAAACCCCAAACCCTAAACCCTAAACCCCAAAACCCTAAGCCCTAAACCCTAAACTCTAAACCGCAAGCTACCATAGCAGGCATCCCCAAAGGCCCTAAGCCCCCAAAACCCGAGGACAGAAGGAAGGCTAGATCTTCCCAGAGATCCCAAGGGGCCCCTTAATCAAAGGAATATATACATTAAACCCTAATAACTTAAGGAATATTTACCTGATAAACCATAAATATTTATTAAGGCCCCCTACAATTTAAGGTGTATTCCTTAATTTAAGGAATATATACCTTAAACCATTAATTAAGGGGTTTAGCTTGGGGTTTAGGGTTAAGGGTTTAGGGTTTAGGGCTTAGAGTTTCTAGTCTTGAGTATGAGGCAGAGAACCCAATACCCCTTGCTTAAGGAATACCTGGACCCTGAAAGTATCTGGAAAAATAGCCTTTTATGGGTTTTGGGGGACATTATTTCACCTACTTCGGGCGGGTTTAGGTATACCTTAAACCATTAATATTAAGGCCCCTATAAACTAAGGTATGTTCCTCAATTGAGGGGTATTGGCCTCGCTGGGTTCCGGGTGTCAGACCCCAGTTAGTTTATGGAGGCGCGCAGGCCAAACGCGCCTATCCCCCCAAGCTCCTTTTCAGTTTAGGGTTTCGGGTTTCGTGTAGGATTTAGATTTTAGGGTTTAGGGTTTAGGGATTCGGGTTTATAGGGACTTTGAGAGTTTAGAGATCCTTGGGTTGGATGTGTAGGGTTTTGGGCCTGACCAGACAGGAGGTCAGGGCTTTCGATTCAGGTTTTATTGCCCAAAGGATCCTAAGAAGCTACAGGGTAGAAGGTAGGGTATCTATAAATTAATATTATGGTTTGGGGAAGTATCTCTCATAACTCATAACAGTACCTAGGACCCTTTGGGTTAACGGTTAACGTTTTATATATCGGAACTCGGGCTAGGGATGAAAAGGGCGGCGTAGATGCGGATTCTGGGCTTCGAATTCCGCATTGCAGCTTCTAAATCCGATGCTCAATATGCAAAGCACTTGTGATAGTCATCAGTTGGTCAGAGTTTTCAACGCAAGAATCCCTGAAAACCAAAAGACTAATCGACTAACACACACACGCACACACTAGCATACATATCGCCCCACGAGACATTGACAGATCTCAGTCGAGCCTATATGTACTCTAGACAGGACCCACCACCTTCTGCTTGTCCCTATGTGCGTACTATGAAATTGGTGGTGACATCGACATGAGCACAGAACAGCTTGAGCTGGCATACCTGAAAGCCTCTTTGCAGTATTGCATGCTCTAAGGTTCGAATTCCCAAAGGGGCGTTTCTCGAGTAGAACATACGATCATGGTTTTGTAAGTATCCCTCCAACATAGGCCGGTACTTAAGACCCTTTGGCTCTGTATAGGGCAAGGCTGCACATACCCTCGAGCTGGCGCAACAGTTTGCTGCAAATGCGGTGGCTGATCATCAACGAAATCAGCGTGTTCAGTCTGGAACTGCTCGGGCGGCTGGAGCAACAATCCACGCTGTCATACGCCACAGCAGCCCATTCAAAAGGCGCAGCGGGCACGCCCTTTCGGATGGAGGGCAGCTGTTTGAAGTGACATGCCATCCACAAAGGTGTGATAGCACTGTTTCGGCGGCTCTTGTTCCAGCCTGCATGCCTGTAAGTCCTGGTGCCCCGTGACACAGAATTGTGTGACAGCCTCATAGCGCTTTATCGGCGGCAAAAACCCAGCTGTTGAAATCTTGAGTTCTTGTATTCATAGTTGCTTGACTGTTCAGCCCTTGGGTATGGGGAAGCAGAAAAAATCTCAACCCCTCATCTGTAAGCCGATAGTTCATAGCCCCACCATAAATCCAAAGTGCTGGAAGCCAGAGCAGCCGCAGCCGTATGTGTCTTCTTCCGCATTGTATAATTCTTACTCTGATAAACGTTCATAAAGCCTCAACACACCTATAAAATCCTATAAACCCAATGCGTAGGCCCGATACTGTGCGCCTTACAACCCCTACGGGCCGTGGACATCGGAGGTGTCCGGCGCTGGCGAGGCAGAGGATTTGAGGGCGAGCTCAAGGGCTAGGAGATCCCGGAGAACCCAATACCCCTCAATTAAGGAACATACCTTAAATTATAGGGGCGTTAATATTATGATTTAAGGTATATTCCTTAATTAAGGGGTATTGGGCTCTCTGGGATTGTCGTTTAAGATGGAGGTTGGCCAGGGCGTGGGGTCTGAGGTTGTATCGTGTTTCGTTTCGTTTATGGTTTTAGGGTTTAGGGTTTAGGGTTTCGGGGAGTCTGAGGCTTATGTGGGCGGTCGCTTTCGGGATTTAGCGACACCCACTTGCCGTAGGGTTCTGAGCTTGAAGCTTCTGCTTCGCCCTCATCCAGGGTCAATCAAACCAGAGTTCTACTGGAACCCTTGACTCTAGTTTTAAGGGTAACTACAGGTGGGAAGTTTAGGGTATATAAGCCTTCTATAAGGTATATAGACCGTTTATAAGGCTCCTATAACGGTAACTACCCACCTGAAAATGTCCTATTTAGTTTAATCGGCCCTAGACCCTAGTTACTAAGTGCCATGATCTCGTAAGTAAGCCCTAAACCCTCGACCCTAATCCCTAAAACCCCAAACCTCTAAACCCCGAAACCCCCGAAGACCCTAATCAAATCGCTGAAACCACTAAACCCCGCAACCCCGAAAACCCCTAAACCCGAAGTCGCATGATCCAGTTTTTCCCCACGCACTTTGGCTAGGCTGCTCAGTAGCATACTTGTTTTACCTCTTGGGTTCCTGGGTTCCTAGTATATTACAACTAGCCTTAAACATTACAACTAGCCTTTAAAAGTATACCCTAAACCCCAAACCCCTATAGAACCCTATAGAACCCTATCAAACCCTAAAACCCCCCCATAAAACCCCTATAAAACCCTATAAAGGGGGTTACTGAAGAGCCTCGTTGGGAACCTGCAGAGGCAGCGGCTGCCTCCCAGGAACTTCCTTCGTCGGAAGTCCCAAAGCGGGGTTTAGGGGTTTAGGGGTATAGGGGTATAGGGTTTAGGGGTTTAGGGGTTTAGGGGTTTAGGGGTATAGGGTTTAGGGTTTATGGGGTATAGGGTTTAGGGTTTAGGGGTTTTAGGGCTTGCAGGGTTTAGGGTTTGGGGTTTATAGGGTTTTAGGGTATAGGGTTTAGGGTACAGGGTTTCGTGGTTTGGGTTTAGGGTTCAAGCTCGGTGTTTGGATCTTTTTCATGGGGTCCAGGGATTAGGATTTAGGGTTTAGGGCTTAATTATAACATTTAGATTGGAAGTCTTCACTGGGTTTAGGGATTCGGTCTGGGGGTCTAGGGGTAGATAACTCGAATCGGGTTCCTTGCCAAGGGTTATTGAAAAGGGGTCTATAAGGCTTGCTATAAGGGGCATTCATGGGTTACGTTGGGATATATAAGGTTCCAGAATTACCCAGAATTTCGGGAGGATCCAAAAAGTATATCCTTTAAGAGGGTTCCTATAAAGTACCCTTTAGTACCTAGGGTCCCAAATTAGGGGATCGACTTCTTAGATCCTTCTGGGGGTCTGGGTAGCGGTCGGGGATGAGGATTTCAATGCTTAAGGATTGGGGTATTGGGTTTCAGGTCTCAAGGTTTACGGCTTAGTGCTCACGGTTGAGTGTTGGGGTGCTAGTTTAAGGATCCAGAAATTTAGGGGAGAAGTCTAAGTCGAAGTCTCGGCCATTTAAAGTGTATTAACGCGTATTCCAGTGCGGTTCAGGGGATTCCGGGTTGGCCAGAAGTTAGCTTGAGCGGTGTGGGCCCCCTTGCTGCTAAGTCCTCAAGCTGGAAAGCGTTCCGATTTCACGGTGTAGTATCGGGGCCTCTGTAGTTATAGTATTCTCAGGATTCCTTCATGTTTTCGTGGGAGTATGGAGGTTCCCAAAGCCCTGTTGGAACCGTTCAGTGGTTGACAAAGGAGCAGCATTACGACAAGTTCTGCTCCAAGATGAAGAGGTTGACCTTCTCCGACAAGATGTCGGTCGACATCAGCCTCATCTTCGCGAACCCTCGGGACTACATGCTGAACTACTTGGAGGTTCATGGGTAGTTGTACGTGGGTTTATAGTTATAGGTAGGGTAACTATAGTTATAACCTTTTTCCAGAGCCTCGCATCCCGCACCGATCACATAAGCAACGGCTTCGGCAGGAGCCGCCTTTTCCACCCCCGAACTGGGCCGCTAAGCCGAAAAGTGCTGCTCTGCCTAAGAAGCGTCCGCAGGACAGAATTATAACTCTCCTTTTTCTACCCATGAAGCTCCAAATACATCAGGGCACTTACAGCGGCGCCAGCGTCAGCGAAGGCGTCTGCGAAGCCCTCGACGGTAAGGTCTACACGACCCTCGTCGGCGACTTATGCGGGGTGCCAGACGCGTCCGCGTGCAAAGCACTGATATGGGCCGGCGTTTGCAGTGGCAGCGCATTCGGCGACAGCCGCGGTGTATGGCTTCGACGACTGGTACCAAGACGTCAACGCGAGGCGTCAGTTGGGCACGATATACATGCGCTACATCAGACTTCCGACGCCCTGAACCCTGAATGAATTAACCACCAAACCTAAACCCTAAAGTGTTCAAACACTCTAAGTCTCCTGCCCTTAAGCCCCCTACTTGGAGGTTCATGGGTAGTTACAAGTGGGGTTATAGGTAGGGTAACTATAATTATAACCCATATCAGGGGAATTACAACCCCACTTGGAACTACCTAAACCCTAACCCCTAAACCCTATAGGACTCTTAAGGGAGCCCCCACTTATAACTACCCATGAACCTCCAAGTAAAGCCAAGAATCCTCCGAGCCCCAAATCAGATCCCCAAGCAGGAGCCTGGCTTTTTGCCCTCACAACATTCATTAAAGGAAACTACAGGTGGGGAGTTTAGGGTATATAGAGCTTCCATAAGGCTTCCAAACAGGTATATAGAGCTTCTATAAGGCTCCTATAACGGTAACTACCCACCTGAAAATGTCCTAGATTCAAGGTACTCCGGTAAGTACCCATAGGCTCCATAGTAGGTCCTTCTTGGGATTTATATTTAGGGTTTGTATTTAGGGTTCTATGAGGGAATCCCAAAAAGGAACTACTTATGGAGCCTATGGGTAGTTAAAATTACTTTCGACTCCGTGACTATCCCCTCAACTCTATTAGGACGGCTCTGTAAGTTCAGCTATGAGGTTTGGGCAGCGCAGGGAGGTGAGGGCCATTTCCTTCAAATCCTGAACCATAAAAAAACCGAACCCTAAACCCTAAACCCTAAACCGAACCCGACATAACCCGAAATCCTCTAAGCCCCAGACCTGAAAGCCTGAACCTTGTACTCTCATTTGAGGCCTTAAACCCTAAACCCTAAACGGTTGAGGGTTTAGGGTTAACCCTAAACCCTAAACCCTCGATCCCTAAAGCTTAAGGCTCCGGGCCTCGGTCCCAAGGCTGGTCCTCGACTTCCCCGAGAGTGCTCCGAGCAGCGAGCAGGTCCATCTCCTGGATGTCGAGGACAGTCCTGGTGTTTCATATTTTTTTGTTTTTGTAGGGTTTAGGCTTTGGGGTTTAGGGTCTAGGATTTAGGCGGTGTCTCCTAAGTTCCCCAGTAGTACCCTTTTGCCCTGTTTTGCTTTTTGGATCTTTTTTTTCTAAGAATTTGATATTAGGAAAAGGGTTTCCTTGTCAATAAAGGTTACGGAGGGGCCTAGTTTTATATTTATACTTTTTCAGGAGCTATTTTAGCTTTCTTAGTATGAGGTCTTGACCATAGAATCGAATATCCAAAACAGACTCCATTCCAGGGTCTAGGTAGGCTTGACAAGGATGGTTTAGCGCTTGGGGTTTCGGGTAACCTAAAGCTCCAGGTACGGTATCGAGAAGCCTGCCTTTTAGAACCGCCCACGCGCCTTCATAGAGGCTTGTTGAGCTTCGAGTTGTGATATGCTACTCTTCGGCTAAGGGCTGTAGACCTTGGGGTTAAACCCATAGTATGGTGGGTGATATGCTGCTTCGCTATCTTCTTGCGGCATGCCCACAGGTTCAGCGACATAACTGCACAATGGTCTTTAGTAATATTCAGCCCATGTTGGAATGATACCTCGGCTTTCTGACAAACCGTATAAGCCTCACTTCGGGAGCGGGATGAAAGGCTGCAGCGAAACATCAGCTTACCAAATCCCCTTCGGCAGGGCTTTGCAGGTTCAAGTCGTAAAGCCCGAAGCCAGAGAGCCCAATACCCCTTAATTAAGGAATATACCTTAAACCTTTAAGGCCCCTATAGTTTAAGCTGTACCCCTTAATTAAGTGGTATTAGGCTCTCTGAGGGAAGCTTGGCTAAACCCTAAACCCTAGACCCTAAACTCTAAACCCTAAACCGAAGGAGCTGGCCGGCAACGTCGCCTTGCACCAGAAGGCAGCGCAAAACCTAGTCTGGTGTGTACCCCAAAGGCTCCATGTACCCATTTTGTATATACTTAGGCCTTAAAAGGGGTTCCTATATAGGTACTTTAGGGTCTAAGTATATACTATCTGGGTACACGGAGCCTTAGGGTACAAGGCTGAGGGAGGCTTGCGACGCAAGGCTCGCAGTCGCGACCCAGGATCTAACCCCAACCCGTGAAAACTGAACCCTAAGCCCTAAGGGTTTAGGGTTTAGGGTTTAGGGATAAAGCCCTAAACCCTAAATCCCTAAACCGTTTAAACCCTCAAACCGAAACCTTATCCGGGTTACGAGCCTGAACCCCTAACTCCCATCCCTTAAACCCTTTAAACCCTAAACCTATAAAAACCCTAAGCCCTAAAACCCTAAAGCCCTAAACCCTATAAACCCTAAAACCCAGAAGCCCTAAAACCCTAAACCCTGTGTTTCAAAAACAAACCTTAAACCTTGATCCCTAAACCCTAAAACCCTAAACCTTAAACCCTGCGTTGACAAAAACGCCCTAAACCCTAAAACCCCTAAACCCTAAACCCCTGCGTTTTTCGAGACAAACCTAAACCCTAAATATTCCTTAACCATAGGCTGCATAGTAGTTCCTTTTCGGGGTTTATATTTTGGATTCTATAAGGTAAACCCCAAGAAGGAACTACTCTGGAGCCTTTGGGTAACTATGGGGTTGAGGGTCCAGGGAGCAGCTCCCAACCTTCTAGAGCCTCAGGGTTGAGGTTTTGGGGGGCTCGAGGATTTAAGGATTTACGAATGTTTTAGGGTTTCGGGTTTTTGGGGTTTGGGGATTTAGTAAATCTGTGTTTTTTTGGTTTACGGTTTGAGATTTCGTAAATTTAAGGTTTAGGGTTTTGGGGTTTTGGGGTTTAGGCTTGAGCAATCCTGACAGGTTGTCTTTCAAGTGCGTGTCGGCGATATGGCGACAAAGTCAGCTACATGTCCGAGCAATGACGAAAGGTCCTTTCGGAATTCTGCACTCAATAAGTAGCCCGTAAACCCCAAACCCTGAACTACTCAACAACCTCAATTCTACACGCTATGGTTGTACGGGTAGTAGTAGGAATAGCAGCATCGTAGTCGTCGTCGTTGCTTCAGTTGAACTGCCCAACATATGGAGGTCCGCAGAAAGATTTCGTATGTTTGAAGCCGCTTTATTCAATCCTAAGCCCTATAGGCCCTAAACCCTAAACCCCTAAACCCTACACCTAAACCCCGAACCCTTTCTAAGGAGGATCTCAGCCTGCTGAGTCCACAGTCCACACGCCTCGGAGGCCACAAAGCCGAACCAAGAAATCCGAAACCCCGACTCTCGACCCTCTAACCCTAAGGGACCAAATGCCCAAATAGTAGGGTTTCAAGGTCCAAAAGCCATTCAGAGTATGGATTTCGGGACCTAAATCCCTACTATTAGGGTACTCGGACCCTCTGGGTAAGTTCCCTTGAAACATAAACCTTGGATACTGCCCCCACTCCGTAACAGTTGAGAAACATTCATAAGATGGATGTATATATATATATATGGCCATTAAGAGTAGCCCTAGTACAGACTGTTACCGTATGGGGGGCGTACCCAACATAAACCCCAAGGGTTTAGGTTTTAGGGTCCCAAACTCTGCCTCGACAATGCAAAAGGCATATGTAGGTCGCCAGCCTCCACGAATCTTGTTCTGTGCCGTACCTCAACCCCAAATGACTTGCCTGTCCCGGGAATTGTAGACACATAATTTTAAACGCTGCGCGTCGTCCGCCTCGGCCCGGCCGTATGTTGGGAGGAAGACATGATGCCAGGTCTGGGGCTTTTGCTTTCGCAGGATATCGGGGTGCAGCGTCTGCGGGGTGAAGAGTGATAGGGTTTGTGCATAGACAAACTATATATAACTATATATATATATATATATATATATACATATATATATATATATGCTAGCC
>CAJNJA010066297.1:3738-22840 GCA_905231915.1 Symbiodinium necroappetens
TTAGGGCTTAGGGGTTAGGGCTTTTAGGGTTATTTAGGTTTTAGGGTTTAGGGTTGTTTAGGGTTTAGGGTTTAGAGGGTTTTGGGTTTAGGGGTGGGTGGGGGGGGGATGAAGTTAATCCCGGTGAGTAGAGGATCGAAAAGTTAGCAATTGGGATGATGCAGAGGTCCAAATTAAAAAACCTCAAACGTTGACGCTTTTTTGTTTACCTACTTTTTTGCCACGAGCGGTCACAAGGGCTTCGGGTTTTACAAAGAACTGCTGATTCCAGATTGTGTACGGTTTCGGCTCGAGTTTAACCCTAAGGAGCCATGATGCTGGGGTGACGGTGATAGTTAATGTAGGGGCCTTAATAATTGGAACTGAGGTTTAAAGTATATTATACGATAATCATAAAAAGGAACCCCACAAAATAGTGTTAGTGTTGGTATATAGGTGATGATTAATGATTAAAGCCCTTATATTAGCCTCATGCATGGGTCTATCCCTCCACGAAAATCAGCGGGGCTCAAAAGCTCAGGGCTCAGCCCAAGCACGCAAACAAACGGAACAGTATCATGCAGCGGCCTCAACATCCGGAATCGGATTAAAAGTTCCATTCTTCTCGAACCAGAAGCAAACGATAAGGCGATACTACTAGTATGTTTGAGACCTCAATATGCACTGCATCGAACAAACACAAAAAGATAGAGCTGATCAAGATTCACAAGCGGACTCCGCAGAACCAAAGCGGCCCACTGAAATACGGGCCCCAAAACCTCGCGTACCAATAACCCCTCTTGGGGATCTTAGAGGCCACTCCCTTGGGTCAATGTGGCCCCGTAATGCAGTATAGGCGCTTCAATAATTAGATTAGAGCTTGGGGGGCCTATTCTACTACAACTATAATAAGTAACCGGCAAAACAGTGTAGGTAATTATTCAGGCCCCTCTATTAACACCAAGGATGCCCGGGGTCCGCGACTTTTGCCGGAGAATTTCGCTCTGCCGCTGTACCTGAGCTCACGGGCAAAAACTTCTTTTTCCGAGAGCCCCCCGGAACTTCCTGGTACATCTCAACCTTAATCCCTAAACCGAGATCTCTGAACCCTAAAATCCTGAAATCTTAAATCTCTGAGTTCGAAACTCCTGAAATCTTAAACCCCAAAATCCGAAATTCCAATTTTGTCCCTCTCTTTGCCTCCGCCTCGGACGCTCCTTCCAGCCGGCTTTGTGCCTTAGTAGCAGGCAGCTTGCGCAATTGGAATTTTTAGTCGTCTTCTGTGCGTCCGGTGCGGAGTAGCTCGTGACACCCTCAGGATTTAGTATCCCTTGCTCGTTGTTGCTGTTTGTTGTCCATC
This sequence comes from Symbiodinium necroappetens, assembly GCA_905231915.1. Lineage (NCBI taxonomy): Eukaryota > Dinophyceae > Suessiales > Symbiodiniaceae > Symbiodinium > Symbiodinium necroappetens. The sequence goes on from CAJNJA010066297.1 coordinate 5,078, forward strand.
CTGTGTTGGGTGTGTGTGGGTGTCGGCGCGGCTGGCTCTTATCCTTGGAATTGAAAGCGGCATCCTTGCGTCTTTACCTTTCGTCTGGAAATAAAAAAAGGAGAACATCCGAGTCCTGAAGGCCTGAAACTCAAGAAAAGCCGCCAAGGCGAAATGGAGCCGAGACAAGGCAGGTTAGGGATCATAGTTAGAATGCCGGACACCAAGCCTTAGGTCTGCCTCTGCAAATCCCATGTTTAGCAACTCCCAAACACTCATCCCAAAGAGTCCTCTGCAATTACCTACATAGGAAAAAATTGAAATTGGTGTATGTATATACAAATGTACTATATGATGTCTCAAAACCATATATAGGTAGGTACCTTCCGCTGCATGTCCCCTACACCCGAAACCCAGAAAGCATAGGTACCTAGAACCCCCCATCTACCCTCTCTTGGACCCTAAAGACCCTTAATTTGGGACCATATACCCCTGTTTGAGGGTACAAGGAGGGTCCTGGTAGGTTAGGCTTCTTCGGGCGTTCCATCCCGAGCAATCATCTTCGAGGCCGCTGCCCCAAGAAGAGGCAGGCCTGGCTCGAACGCGCTGAGTCTGCAGTTGGGGAGTGGAGGCTTATGGAGACCCCGTATAAGGGTCCAAGTTCGCATGATTTCAGGACTTTGGGGCCCTTATGGGTACCAAAGCCATAAATAAGGACTACTTGGACCCTTAGGGGACATCTTGAGGTGATGTTGCTTTGGAGAAGGCTCAGCGCCTCTGATGCTTCGGGACGGGCGCGTGTTGCAGGCAGCCTATATATTGAGGATCGGGTTTTAGGTCAATCTGGCTTGGGCTTTGGGGTTAGAGACGGCATCTGGCAGGCCTTCGGAATGATATGAACTGGACTTGAACTGGCGGCAACGGTACAAAAACCTAAACCCTAAACCCCTAAACCCCTAAACCCCTAAACCCTAAACCCTAAACCCTAGACCCTAAAGACCCTAAAACCCTCCAACCTCGAAGCTGCTCAAGGCCTGAACCTCAACGCACCAAGCCTTCGACCACAAGACTTGGGCGACTTTCGACCCCTTTCGAATCAATTTTTTTCCCAAACGGCGACACCAAGAACACGCCCAGACTACACCCGAATCTTAATCAGAACCCCAAACCCTAAAAGGTGACCCTGTGCTTGCTGCAAGGTTCTCCCTTAACTACAAAGTGCCCAGGATCCCATCCCACATATTTTGAGGCACTGTCCTTAAGTTAAGGGGGCTTGTCCTTAAGTTAAGGGGGCTTTGGCGACCGGGGACGTGAATCCACGATAGAACCCTTCGCATGTTCTTAGAGGCCCGGTTTGAGAATGTCAGGATGTTAGCCTTTAGCCTTCAGGGGTATTTGGGGACGGTTTAGGGGGTTTAGGGTTTAGGGTTTAGGGAAATCGTATACCCTGGACCGTGCACGCTTCGGGGAGGAGTCGGGTGACTTATTTTTGACAGGTCAGGGGGTACCATTAGCTCACATCATGTAGTTGACTTCGTCTGGTGGTTAGGGGATCCCGACAGTGAGGCTGAACATGCTGAACAAACAACGGAACTAAGTTTGAGGAGTTTAGGTACTTTGCTATCTGCTTGAGCATCGGGGGGTACACAATTACATTGGTCGGGACAGACTTTACGGCATCAGGTTTGGATTCTTCTGCCAACAACCCTATGTAAACCCTAAACCCGAAACCGAATGCCACAAGAAGACCCCAGACCTTTTCCGAACACGCGAGCCTAGCTTCTGCTTGCTTCGCTGGTTCATGCCATTCCCTGGCCGTTGTGGTTTAGGGTCTATGGTGGGGGGGGGGGGGGGGGGGGNNGGTCTCATCTATCATAGAAATTCTGGTAGGAGTGGGTTGAGGCTTGGTTGGGGCTAACTCAGCATTGAAGCTCCACCTTGTGTGGTTTATATTGTGCTGTCTACATATGGGCCCAGGCATCAAGGCTGTAGGGTACGTGCTTCGGCCGCAGAAGACACGCATACCCACATACATGCATCCATACATACCTGCCCACCGACATACCTACCTGCATACGTACATCCATGCATGCATGCATGCATACATTGATACATACATACACAGTCACACATGCACTATCACATACATACATGCTTTTTTTTGCGTACATATATACATCCATATGTGCATGCATACATACGTGCAGTTGCTGCTTCCGGGCTCAATTATACCAGCTTTATGTAAACTGGACCCTTTCGGAATTTGATTACTCCTGAGGCTTTCACGTGCAGGCACTACAGGGTGGGATCAGCGCGAGGTCACCAGCGAAAGCCCCAAGCCGTAACGCTGATGCCCTCACCATAAACCTACCCCTGATGCCGAAATGCACTACCTAAACTCTTCAATTCTAGCCCTAAACTTAGCCTAAAACCCCCACAACGCTTTTTCGGTGATCCTTTCCGTCCAAGCTACAACCCGACCATGACAGAACTTCCGAACTCTCAGGGCGGATGCTGTTTGCAACAAGGGTCCAAGTTCGGGGCATCGGCTTCCAGTGCTTTGACTCTTGGGTTCTGGGCTCAGAGTCTAAAGAAAACCGAACCTGAGAAACCCAAACGCCAACAAGCGACCCGAAACCCACCCACAGTATGCCGTAACACGCAAGCCCTTCGACCCAGTAGGGACAAACCCGCTGGCGCCTTTCGGGAGCATTGTTCGCTCCGGCGACTGCCAGCATGTGTAACAATAACAGTCTTGGAAACATTCGGGTTTAGGGTTTAGGGTAAACTTGCACTGACTTTCTTTTTTGTGCCAATATCGAGCAATACTCGTCTAGTATAGAGCTGTCGCACGGTTACTTGGTACTACGAGGACGGGGACGACGACGAGGACAGGGGCGACGATGCCTGCTGCAACTCCTACTACTACTACTACTACTACTACTACTACTCCTCACCAGGATCCCGAGACAACTTCTCACAAGCTGTTGTGGCTTCGGGGTTGGGATTTGCATGGCGCACTTGGTAAGGGCAGAAGACGTTGCAGGATCTGAAGGTGCTGGGCTGTCCTAGCTCGAGCGTTTGTTATTAAGTTTTGAGTTTAGGGGAGTCTCAACCGTGGGTATAGATGTACGGATGATGGTTCGGGTGGTGGCTCCATAAAGCAGCGACCTGCTGATCTACTACGCCCGATCGCCTCCTACATACCATAATCCTCTGAACCATCCTCACTTGCGTGGGCACTTCAACTTAGGTCTTCGCTGTCGGGTTTACAGTATGTAGGTTTCCTGACACGTACCAAACCCAACAAGAACTAGGCGAAGACCGCGTTCGGTCCAGGTCAAGACCATAAACACTGAAACTTCACCCCGACACTCTAAGACCGATCCTCCGATGATATCTGCACGAAAAAAGCCCCACAATACCCACATCCCAAGTCCCGATTCAAACCCCAGAACCCTAACCCTAAACCCTATAAACCCCAAACCCTAAACCCCTAAACCCTATACCCTAGGAGCCCCTTTACATTCAGCCGTCCACCTCCGAGGCCACCCGACGGAGGCTAGTGGACCTGGGTCTTGGGGCTGGTATGAAGCTTAGGTTCCCTAAAGGCATTTTGGGTTCTATGAAGGATTCTACTGAAACGGTTTTCGGGATTTACCTATAGTCTCCATTGTAGTTCCTTTTTGGGGCTACCTTTTAGGATCCTTAATATAGATTTGGTTAGACCAAAAAAAGGAACTACAATGGAGACTATAGGTAGGGTTAGGGGCTTAGAGCCCTGAGCTGTATGTAGGCCCAAGCCCTTTAAAGTAGCAAGTTATGACCCTCTAATATGCCCTCAGAGCCCGAAGTAGGGTTTCGGTTCTAAGGCTCAAGTTCGGGCAGCTTGGCGGAAGAATTTTGTGCCGGAGGGTTCGAACACCAAGATGAAAGAACCCTAAACCCGAAAACCCTAGACCCTAAACCCGAAACCCTTGTCGGGTTTCGGCTCTAAGAGCCGAAAGACTCTTGGCCCATTTTAGGGCTTAGGGCTTTCAGGGTTTAGGGCACCAGGGTTGAAATTTAGGGGCGTCTGAGTTTACAGGTGGAGGACTGCTGGGCGTAGGCTTCAGGGTCGAATGCCGGGCTTGATCACACAATCCTACGATCCTAACCAACATCCCCGAAACTACTTGAACCTCAAACTGTCCTTGAAAGCATAGGGAGTCTTACAGGCTCCTGAAAAAAATTCTCGCCATTCATAATAACCCCTGCAATCGACCCCTCTGCTTATTCCCCGGTACAGCCGAGCCTCGAAAAACCAAGCATTGACCCAACAAAGCAAACAACGCCCATAAAAGAAACAAAAAAAAAAACTGAAGCCACATTCGTCTCTCTGGCTCTTCCTAGGGCCTGGGGCCATGGATCCCTATGATAAACCTTAAAGGTCTCTTATAGTAGTCCGTATATAGCCTATTCCTCCATGAACTGCCAAGAACCAGGGAGTCATCTGAGCCCGGCAACCCCCAAACCCTAAACCCTAAAAACCCCTAAAAACCCTAAAACCCCTAAACCCTAAACCCTAAACACCCTAAAAACCCCCTAAAAACCCCTAAAAACCCTAAAACCCCTAAAAACCCTAAAAACCCTAAACCCTACAAACCCTAAACCCTAAAAACCCTAAAAAAACCCTTAAAACCACCCCAAAAAAAACCGTCTGAAACTCTGGGAGTCGCTGAGGTCCGGGCTGTGCGAAGCTGGGGGCAGAGGCCGACTGCTCCGGCCTGCAAAGGCCAGGAGGGAGAGAGGGATTTGGAGTTTAGGGTTTGGGGTTTAGGGTTTTAGGGTTTAGGGTTTGGGGTTCAGGGTTTAGGGTTTAGGATTTAGGGAATTAGGACTTTGGGTTTAGAGTTTACCAGAGAGAGAGCGATACAGAGAGAGAGAGAGAGAGAGCGAAAGATGAATGGAGAGAGAGGGAGAGAGAGCCCAAAGCCATGAGACCCTGAAACCAACCCTAAAATCTCGATCCTGTTGCCCCCTCACTCCCAAACTCCGGACCCTCTCAGGAGCCTCTTCTTCACAGTGCTGCGCGAAGGCATGCGCACCTGCTCACAGATTTTGGGGAATTCATCTAAGCCGGCAGGGTCGTCAGGGGTAGTCATTTTGGCTTGCAGAGCTGGAGCTTTTCGGGGTTTAGGGTATTTTTCGGGGGCCAATCATCCTGAAGCTTTCCAACCTTCGAACCTTAAACCTATAGCTCTATGCTCTAGATCCGAGGCCAGTGACTACCTGAATCCCTGATGTAAGCCACGAAACGTTGGGAAGGAGGACTTATGTAAGGTACGAGTACCTGCACTCTTTCGAGGATGCTCTTCGCAGGTGCCGGTACTCTAAGGCACCAGAACATCCAGACCTGTACATGAGCCATAGTCGAAACTCCTTTAAAAGAAGGTAATATAGGGGATTATATGGAGACTAGTATAGGGCTTATTAACGGGGATACACGGAGTTTAGACTATAGCAGACATGGGACCTCAAGAACATCCCAGCTGGAGGATTGAACTTGAGGCTCCTTCCGGGCCTACAACTCTAGGCGGAAAGCAGCAAACCTCCAACCGCATCATGACACCCAAAACACCAAAAGCGAAGCCAGAGCCTGAATCCAAGTTTCGTCGGAAAGCTCCCAGTGATCAGAGCGAACTTAACTAATCTATTCATTGGTCACGAATGGACAGGTTGAAGAGTTCTCGGTCGGGGAGTCTTTTGAGGTTCAGGGGCTCGGGCTTAGAGTGTGGGGTTTAGGAGCATCCCGGGGGTCCCTGAACCCAACGCCCTCTAAGCTAAACCCAAACCCTACACCCTAAACCCCTACACCCTAAACCCTAAACCCGTACACCCTAAACCCTAAAATCCTACACCCTAAACCCTAAACCCCTAAACCCTAAACCTAAACCCCGCAAGCTTCGTTCCAGGGTTTGAAGACAGAAGACCAGCCTTTCGCGCGTAGAGGTATGCCAGCAAGTCCTTCCGGACCTCTCCAGGGAAGGCGAATAAAGGGCACCGAAGTCTAAGTGATCCTAATGGGTTTAGGGTGTATATAGGGGCCATAATAGTGTTGGGGTATATTATAGTACAGATGGGATGTCGCAGCTGGGGACGTTCGTTCTTCTACGTGTCCTTCCCTCATACACTACTTCTCAGGGGCCAAAGTACCTAATTATTTATTCGGTATTCGGGACTAAGATAGCAGCAATCTCATGTAGGCAAGTGTTTTGGGGAGTGCGTATGTGTTCTTGGATATTGAAGCCATCAGGGCACTGTTCGAAAGGTTTCAGCCACAACTGCCCATGCCCTACTTTGTATATGCGCTACTACTCAACTCAGCTCTTTATGCACTCGCTCCGACACCGACACCAGCCCTTACCATTTTCAAGCGTGAAAACAGCTGAACGCTATACACCCCAAACCCCGACCCTAAAAAACCGTTAAACTCCAAGCCCTAAACACACGAAGACCTCAAAACCCTGAGACCTTATAAGCCCTAAATAAGCCCAGGCCGAAGTGCTAAACCCACACAACAAGCCTTCGGGTTCTGCGGTGGATAGGACATTCCCATCCTGGCCGGGCTCTGCGCGGCCTAGCCCCTAACATTATACGATGCTAAGTATGCTATACCATAGTGCTGTACTATGCAATATGATACACTTAGGCTATCTCAACCGCAACGAAAGGTAGATAAGCCGAGCCCCTAAACACAAATACGAAACCGCGACTCCGAATCTTAAAGCACCGAGCCAACAATTCCTAATCGAAACGTTTAGGGGCTTGGGCTTTAGGGAGAGAGAGAGAGAGAGAGATATGTATAATTATCGTTATTATTGTTGTTTTTCGTATTGTTGATATTGCTCTATTATTATTGTTATTATTATTACTATTATTATTACTATTATTATTGTTATTATTATTATTATTATTTTTATTATTCGTAGTAGTATTCTTATTATTATTATTACTATTCCATTACTATTACCATTTCTATTACTATTACTATTACAGTTACAGTTACAGTTACTGTGACTGTTACTGTTACTGCTACTATTGCGATTACTATTACTAATACTATTACACTAGTACTGAATACAATTACTTTTACTCTACTGATTACTATTACTATTACTATTACTATTACTATTACTATTACTATTATTCTTATTCTTATTATTTATTATTGATATGATGATGATGATGATTATGTTTATGATTATGAATGATTGTGATTATGATTCATGCATATGTCCCATCCGGGTTGGCCGCTGATTAAAACCGCGCAGACGCCCTAGCCGTCCTCACCCGTCCCGAGCAGCTTCGGAGGCCTCGAATATACAAAGTACAGGCGTAACAGGAACCCAGTTCCTAGAGGTCTTGATGGGATTTAAGGATCTAGGGTTTATGGGTTATGGTATTCTTATGTCTGAGGTCTTGATGGGATTTAAGCATCTAGGGCGTCAGGCTTATGGCCACTCCCATCCATGTCTGAGGGCTTGCGGGGCTTCGATTCCGGCCAAGTAAACCTCGCAGGGGTGGAAGCTTCTGATGAATCCGAACGCTCCATGATGGGGTTTTCTTTGCTACTAAAAATCCTCACGAAGTCAAAATATATCCAAAACATATTAAGCCATGGGAATCGTGGTATTCTCCCGAAGTGCTATGCAGGACCTTGTTCATTTACACTACATAAGAAGATCAGATCGCTGATTCGTTTTAGCTCCGAGACCCATCAACAGCCTAAACTTCCAAAATTGAAACCTCGCCCGAGGGCCTCAACCCCTAAACCCTAAACCCCCCAATCCCCCCAAAACCGCCTCACAGGATCAACATCGTGAGGACCATGCCTCTGGGATCCGATCCGGGCTTCACAGCCGAGGTGACCCGAGGCATAGGGTTTAGGGGTTTAGTGTTGAGGGGTTTAGGCGTTTAGGGTATAGGGGTTTAGGGTTTTGGGGTTTAGGGTTGAGGGGTCGAGGGGTTTAGGGTTTAGAGTTTAGCGGTTTAGGGTTGAGGGTTTCGGGTTTTAGTGCGCCTTAACGGAACGACCAAGACCTACAAGCTTTTCTGCAGTCCCCGCCATATTTTACCTCCCAAAACCTGCTTGTCTGTAGAGTCCCCCACAAATTGCAGGTTAGGGTTTTAATCAGACTCTACAAAAACAGGTTCTGGTAGCTGAAGGTAGGCATTACTATCCCCTTATGGCCCTTATGATTATGTCAGTTGGCGATAAAAAAGCTTCTGCATTTCGGAACTATGAAGCCCCCTACGTATATTTTCACCAGACTACCTATCCGAACCCTGCAGAAGCCCTTAAATCCCACAGCCTAAACCTGGCACTATCCAAACCCTATAAGCGCTAAAGGCCCATGGCATCCAAACCTTAAGCCCTATGTTGCGCTAGATTCCCTCTCCAGGGTTCCAATGGAACTATCGTGATTTACACGGCTTCCTTATCATGGTGACTTAGCTGGGCTCTGAAATAACGAGAGAAACAAAAACAATATACACGTATGTTTCATAATGGTTCCGTTAAGCACGAGGTCCAACAAAAAAGCCGTAAAGTGTGACACTCCAGAGCTCATCCAAAACAGCCTAAACCCAGTTAATGAAACTATGAATTCCTTTACACAAACCCAGGATCCAGGCAGGGGTCTTCGAGCAGGGGGGTGTCAGCTTCTCAGGGTTTCGCGGATTAAGGGATCTTTAGGGTTTCAGGGTTTAGGGGTTTGGGGTTTAGGGTCTATAGTGCTTAAGGAATCTAGAGGGTTTAGGGGTTATATTATGGGCTATACTCGTTTAGGGGATCCTTCGGAAATTTGAGGGCTTTGAGGGACTCAGGCGATGCTGAAGGGTCTCGGGCTTCGGGAAGCTTAAGGACTCAGGCATCCTGAGTCTGTAGGGTTTAAGGCTTTTGGGTTTAGGGGAAAGGGGGGGTAGGGTTTAGGGTTTAGGGCTTGGGGGTTTGGGGGTTAGGGTTTAGGATTTGGGGTTTAGAGTGTCGGGTTTATGGTTTAGGGGTTGGGTCCGGGATTGATTGGGGCAAGCGGCTCCGAATGCCATGGATGGGGACGGTGCCAAGCACCAGGTTAAAGCCGATGAGGGTCCGTTTATCGGCCATCGCACCCAGCCCACGCAAACCCCAAACCCTAAACAGCCGATAGAACTTGCATCTCACAACACCAAGGCGTTGCAGGACTCGGGGCATGGTCTTAGGGTTCTACAAGGTTTTAAAAAGTTCCTAGCGTTCAGGGGCCTGCTAATACCAGTAACCCAGCAATCTACTTTTGGTGCTGCTGGGCTTCTAAGGCTCTAGAGGATTTGCTGAGAGTCTTTGCCGATAGGGGTTCCCAGTTGGGTATCCGTACTCATGACCATTATGATAAGGATGACAGCAGCAACAGCCACAGTTCTAGGCAAAAAACACCAAAAAAGGAGGAGGCCAATACCGGAGTACATGGCTACTGCTACAACAACTTACTGCTGTGATTCCTGGCTAGTGCTTCAGAACCCAGAACTCCACAAAGAGCTACGGATTCAGGGCTCAGAGATGAGAGACCACCCGAAACTCTCAACACACTGACCCCACATCCTAAAGGCTCTTGCCAAAAATCTCCCACAGCCCAAACCCTAAACCTACTCTGCTTGGACCCAACCTTAAACCCTAAACCCTGCACTAACACCCTAAAACTACTCTACTTCAACCCACCCCCTCGCAGCTGATGCCTGCCAGGTAATGGGCCCGACGGCGCATAGGAGAACCAGTGCGCCTCTGCAGATCTTTACCGGGGTTTCGGATTTACAGGGTTTATATAGGGTTTGGGGCTTCGGATTTAGGGTCAGGGATTTGACTTGTTGTTTATTTGTTTGAGGTCTTTTTTTCCCCGTTTTGCAGGTCAGGGCTTGGGTTGAACTAGCCTGAAGCAGGTTTCGCGGCATCCCATACATTCATGCGGCTTCTACAGGAACATCATTAAACCCTACAGCCTAAAACCCTAAACCCTAAACTCTAAACCCTAAACTCTAAACCCTAAACTCAAAACCCTAAACTCTAAACCCTAAACAGGCCCTAAACCCTAAGCTCTAAACTCTAGACCCCTTTCTTTGCGCTGCTTTTATCTGCATTGAAACTCGCCTGGAAGTCTTCCTCTAGAGCCGCCCTGAGCAATAGCGCCCCCTCCCTTGAGCCCTGCTCAAAGGATCATGGGATATCATGTGATTTAATAATCATGACTTTGTAATGTTATAAGGAGGTAACTAGACTTATAATCTCTTACAGCCCCATTCAGAGTACTTATAACCTTGCTTACTAAGTTCCATGATGTTCCACGTAAACCCGCAACCCCAAACCCGGCCTCCATGTCAGACGGCGGAGCCACCTGAAAGAGGTCGTGAGTCTGGGGTGCACGGTATAGCCCTAAGGGTCCATGTACACGAATAGTATACACTACGTACTGTTGATGATAGAAATCCTGCATTACCTGAAGGACCCTAAACTATGGGAATTACGGTATAGTCCTTCTTATGGGTAATGCAGGATTTATATCATCAACCGTAGTATATACTTCGGCTGTAATTAAAGTACCCTTTACAGGGGAGTGCTCGAAGGCCAAAGGCGGCTAAAGTATGTACGATATGAAACGAGGGGGTTCCGCGCAATGGATCTGTTTCAGCTTCTACCCTACGCCCCATACCTAGGTGATGATGCTTTAGGTTTAGTGTTGGGATCCGCGTGCAGAAGCCGCGCATCGTAGCAGCAAAACCACAGATGGGCAGATCTTGCATCCTGGATGCCCCCATGTCATGTTAACTGGACACTCCCAGATCCACAGTTGTCACCTAGCTAAACGAATGTGCACAACACATAACACACAACTCCGTGGATTTGGAGAAATTGGGTCCACCGTGCGACAACCATGCATCTGCTTTGGTAACCCTTTGCTGGATAGGACCATGTGGGTGGCGCCGTAGACTTGTGCTGGACAAGCCAACCGGAAGGCCCCTTCCTTGTGATTCGTGCCGCAGCCAGTCGAAATCGTCGGTGGTTGCGGAAACCTTGAGCAAAGGAAAAGGCACAGGTTGACCCGCGAGGCAGCCGCGATGGGCGATCTCTAGCAGATGGTCAGGGCTCCGCATGATGCGGCTCGTGCCGCAGTCCAGCTTCTGCCAAGGGCAGGGTGGAGAGTGCTTGGCCATCGCCGCGCAGTACTAAAAGCCAGAACCCGAAACCAAAGAACCCAAATAACACCACCACCACCACCACCACCACCACCACCACTTCCTGCTGATGATCATCATCATAATCATCATCACCATCATCACTTGTCTTCACATCAGTATGCATACTCAGAGGATCAAAACTTGCTCATAAGAATCATAACAAATCAACAAAATAATCACTCATAAGAATCACAAAAGAAACTTATCAAACATCATACTCATAAAGAACCATAAAAAAACAATAACAGTCAGATCGGCCTGCTTGAGGTCCAACTTGTCCCGCGCCATTGGCCTCCGGGGCTTCGGCTCCACATCGGCGGTGCCCGAAGATGCGGCCTGAAAGGGGCGGGTTTTTGTGCTGTTTGAACGCATATAGGGTTTAGGGTTTAGGGTGTCTTCTGCTATTTGAACCCGGAGGGTCCATATACACTACTATTATGGAATTAAGACCCAAAAGACCATCCTTATTCTGGCTTTGGGGAGCCGAATTCCATAATAGTAGTGCGTATGGAGCCTCTTGGGAAGGTATAGGACTTCGGGGTCTTAGCTTTAGGGTTTTAGGGCTATTGGTGCTTAGGACTTAGGTTTTTGTTTTTACGAGTTTGGGGCTTAGGGCTGTAGGGCTTTAGGGCTTAAGGCTTTAGGATTTAAGGTTTTACGGGTTACGGTTCTAAGGTTGAGGGTCCAGGTCGTAGGTTTAGGGCTGAGGGCCAGGTTCCTTTAATTCCAGAAGATACATTTCTTTCTCAATAGAACCGTGGAGTTTGATTGTTGTTTCAGAGGGTTGGGGTCCTGTTGCCTCTTGACTAGGGCATGCTCCTTGCATATGAGGCTACGGAACATCGTCTTGCCAGCAGATGCCCCACCGAGAACTGCATGCAAATGCCGCAAAAGTTTTCATCGAATTGCTGGAGCCCTAAACACTACAGGCCCTGAGCTAAGCCTTATAAGCCCTAAACCCTATAATCCGTAGCCCTAAGCCCTACACCCTAAACTTTGCCCCAAACCCCAAACCCCAAAATTCAAGACACTAAAGCCCCACACCCCATGTTAGCTCGAAAAGCTCTGAGGCCAGTGCTTCCTTGTTTGTGCCGGGGCTCGCCGAGCCTCAAGCGAAGACTGATGGCTCAGAATAGGGTTTAGGGTTTAGTGAGCAATCATAGTTCTAAATGGCAGGTTGTCGCCACCTAATTCTGTAGGGGAAACTGGTTAAATATGTGAAAATTCTAGGCAGTTGGATCCACAGGACGGCGCGAGGATAATCTCCCCCTGGCCCATACATGCTCATAACATGCACCCAACACCCGGCGGAACCCTACTCCAAGTACTAAGCCTCTCATATTCTCAATATTATTTACTACTGTTCTTATGATTGTTACTTCTACGTACCCTGTCGTAGGGTTTGGGGCTAGAGGTTCTGTGAGGTTCGCGATTCAACTGTGAAGGATCCTACTAGTATGTAGGGTTCATAACTTCATACCTATTGGGGTTTAGGGTTGAGGGTTTTGGGTATAGGGGGTTCACAATTATCAGGGTTTAGGGTATAGGTTGTAGGGTATAGGGGGTTCGTAATTATTAGTGCGCTGTAGTTTGGCTTGAAGGATTCAGGGCTCAGGTCCGTTAGCGGCTCAGGGATTCGAGTCGCAGTCGAGATCGCAGGATACTGCCTCTGCATGATGCATGGGATTTAGGGTTTAAGGTTTAGGAAGCTGCTCAGATATGAAGGAAACGCTGTGGCACTGCTTGAATCAGGACACAAACCCTTTTGAACCCTGAACCCGCAAAGCCAAAACCCACACACGCTCATCCCAGAAACCCCGGCCGAAGATTTAGGAGCTCTGACAGTCTCTGAGGTGTGGACGGTTGCTTTGTCGCGACGGCGACGCCTGCGTGAGGCTTCCGTCGCCATGGTCACGGAACCCGCCATCGTTGCAGTGCCAACATCACTTACAAATTCGTCTCCGTTTGGGGGTTCGCGTGCTCTGAAGCGGTCGCAGTCTTTCTATCCCGAAGCAGGGCCCGTTCATATCACCTCTGTCAACCGTAACCCATCACGTTTATTTACACCCAGCAATATTGCTAAGGAGCCATACATACACTGACTAAAACCCCTAGTATAACCCCACCGCACATATATATAGATAGATAGATAGATAGGTAGGATACCTTTTTCGCGGGGAGGATCCTGTTTAGTCCTGTTTGAGGGACCGTATAAAAGGTCCAGGTAGACCGTCACTGATGTCAGAAAGCTCGAAAGGTCGAAAAAACAGTCGTAAGTCTTAAGGGGAAGATTCAACAGCACCCTTTCTCGATGTCTTTACGGACTTGGGGCCGACCTGCAAGACATAACTTTGTCGATCGTTGCTTCAACCGAAACTTCTTGACCAAGACCACGTCTGAGAATCTGACCCTAGCTTCTAGAAGCCCTAGACTCAAAACCCTAAGCCGTAATTAAAGGCTAAACCTGGAAACTAAGCCTATGACCTAAATCGGACCGGTGCCTTTGATCCGCCGCGGGAAGCTGTCGACGCTGGAGCAGTCGTCGAGAGCTTGTTGGCATTCCTGGGATCAAGCTGTAATATATAGTGGCCTTAATATTTAGAATAGGGTTTTGGGGCATGCTACACTATTTATAATAAGAACCCCCAAAATACTATTGGTAGTTATTCAAGCCCCTATTATAGGACAAGGACAGGGCATCGCCATAGCTAGGATTTCTACCTCAAGCCCACAGCCCTACAACATAAACTCGAAATTCGAAACCCCCAAACCCTGGACCCCGAAACATCGCCTGAGGCCCTTGAAACTCCCACCACTTCTCCGAGTGCTGCAGGTGTCGCAACCCCACATGCAACGCCCTACACCCCAAAACCCTGAACCTGGATCCTCTACTGTAACCCAATACCCTCGAAGGACTCATATTTGCTAAGGCTTTTGGGCCCAGAGAGACCCTATTTATTGTTGAGGCTTTTTGGGCTATTTGGATGCTGAGGGTGTAACGTCCGAAAGGTTCGAGTGAATCCTGAAGCCTTCAGCAACCGAAGCCCGGCGGACCCTATCGAGACAGGTTGCTGCCACCGGTCGGCACGTGACTGGGAGACCCTGGCTGTGGCATTCCAAACATGGGACGTCTCAGTAGTTATCGGACTATAGAGTTTGAGCTTTACGTTCCTGAAGCTTTACTGAAACTCTACGAAACGTACATGTGGACGAAAACCCGAACTGTAAATTCGGGCCCAGAACTTCCAGCGCCTAGGGCTTCCGTTTATGAGGCTTCTCTTGACCGAGGCCCCAAAACCCTGAACCCTGAGACCCGAACGACAAGCCCTGAATCCCACACAAAAAGAGCCCGAAAACACTCTGGGCTCTCCAGCTCCCAGAAGCAAAGCAGCCCTTGCTTCTAAGCCTCACATCCAGCACAACGATGCCCCGGTACCGCCTGGGTCCTCAATTTCCTTATCCGAAGCACCCCAAATCTATAAAAGGACTACCTTAAGGCCACAAAATATGTGAGTACCCAAATCCATACAGGGACCACTTTGAGGCCATAAATATACAGCAGAACCTGGACCCTTCGACTTAGAGTTGGAGGGGCTGCCTAACGGTTAACGTGACGACTTGGGACGAGTCTTGTGATTAAGTCAACCCATGCCCGAAAGCGTGAACCCTCCAGTCCCCCACAAGGCCCTAAGTGTCCATGCACCCACATAGTTTGTACCCTGTCCACAAAGTAATCCCTATATAGGTACTTTAAGTCCAAAGTATATGCTCTTTGCGTACATGGACCCTTAGAGGAACCCTTAATGGCCTAAGGGAACCCTTAAAGGAACCCTTAATGGCCAAAGTATATACTATTTGGGTACATGGAATTCTGGTGTTCTTTACGGATGTAGGATCTTGCATCTTGCCGCCTGCGACTGGAACCTCCTGCGTATCGGATGTTAATTCCCGACTCGCGACCAGAAGACTCTCAAAGCTATAATACATACATATATGTATATAGTGTTTATACATATTACAATATAATGTATAGACATGCATATACATAATATCCAATATATGTGTGTATATATATATACACATTGTATATACTGTATATACTGTATGTATATATATATATACGTATATTGATTGTATTATATATATACACATTTATATAGATGTAACATATTGTATTACTACTTAGGGGACCTGGGTTAAGGTCAGGGATTGCTAAGACCAGCTGTCACTGGCTATTCTGGTCTCTTTAGTAGCGCATAGTGTAGAATGCCACGAGTACATCGGCTTGAATTCTGCTTGAATTATGTACTGCCTTTCGCTTCAAACCGTGCGCAATGGAATTCCATTGCCTACTACCTTAACCCCCGACTCCAAAGTAGACAGCGACTAGCTAGGACCGCCACTGCACAAGGTTAAAGCCTAGATACCTGCTTTAGAAGCCTGTAAGTCCGGCGATAAGGGTACCTTGCGGGGTGCTCGAACAGCAAAAATCTAAAAGCCCAACAGCCCGGCGGCTTTAAAATATCGTAACCACGGAATCTATACCATATGGCTGTTATCCAGGATCCCTCTGTGGTTCATCTTATTCCTTCCATTACGCGAACCCCCAGACAGTGCCAGGTAGATCAGGCTTCATTCGAAGGTTTTGAAAGCTCTGAACCCTGAACCCTAAACACTGGCCGAAGAGACGTGCCCCCGTGCTCTGGTGGCTTGAAGGCATGCCTGGGGTAAGAGGACAGAGAGGTGAAGTTGTAGGGGTCCTTGCATGAAATCTCCCAACATGACCCGAGATCATACGACTCGCACCCTAAACCCCAAACCGTAAACCCTAAACCCTAAACACAAGAAGGACATCATCTGCTATCCTGAGTCTGGTAACTTGACCAGGTGTTCTAAACCCTAAACTCTAAACTTTTTATCCTAAACCCTAAACCCTCAACCCTACATCCTAAACCCTAAACCTTGTGTCCCAAACCCTAAGCCCTAAACCCTACATCCTCAGCCCTAAACCCCGAAAGGCTACGATTTAGGGCTCCGGAGTTTCGTTGTTTGTGGGGGCCGGGGGATCTACCAATAATCAGGTGTCATCTCTGGACTTAGGGTTTAGGGGTTTAGGATTTAGGGTTTTAGGGTTTACGGGTTTAGGGGTTTAGGGTTTTAGGGTTTAGGGTTTAGGGGTTTAGGGTTTAGGGGTTTAGGGGTTTAGGGTTTAGGGTTTAGGGTTGGGATCTGCCAAATAATCGCACACTCCTGGCGTAGCACTTCGCAAATGAGACGGAACATGGCCTGAGAAGCCAGTTCAAAAAACGTCTTCTCTCGTGCGCAAAAAGAATGGTCACAAAACATGAGCCAGGCAAGCTCCATTCGAGCAAAATTTCAAAGCTGCAAAGGTTCTCGCGGAACAAGAACTGGCGAGCCATAGCAAGACCATGAAACAGGCAACCAATGCTTCCAGCTGGCCCTAGAGCGTCATGGTTCTGGTTGATGGCATAGATCCGCACACCATCTTTGGCAGGAAGGGTCCTGCCACGACTGGCGCGGCCGCCAGTTGGCATTGTTGGCGTTACCGACGCCGTAGTCCTGCCATCAACACCGACTTCAGCACCCAGCCAGCGACGTTGCGCTTCTCTTCGACTGCCGGACCCGTCAAGTGCCTGATCAGGTCCACACAGCCCTGAGGCCACGCCTGCCACAGCAAGAACAGGGCCTGCTGCGACTCCCGGTTCAGCCAGAGCGTGTCGATGCCCTCCTGAACTTCCCCGGGCAAGAAGTCGTAAGCCCTGGAGCGCCAGCGGATCTGTCGCCGTAGCCAGGCATTCGACTCCGGCCCCGAACAATGCTAAATTGGACACTGAATGATGAAACCCTCAACCCTAAACCCCAAAACCCCAAAAACCCTAAACCCATGTATCCTTAACCCCCCAAAAACCCGCAAAACCCCCTAAACCCATGTATCCTAAACCACCCCCAAAACCCCCAAACCAGTAAGGCCGATATCAGTATTAGGGCAACTAGGACTGGTGAGTTTCCTGCTACGGCTCTGCGGGTCTTGTGTGACACCCCCGGGCTGAGTACCATGGCCCCGGGATGGGATAACCTTTTTGAGTTATATGGGAGTTTTCGAAAATCAGGGTACCTTACAGTAAGGATCCTACTATTTGGGGTACTACAATGAGTGTTCCCTACTTTCGGAAACCCCCACATTTACAGTAGGGTCATGAAAAGCCCCAAAGGGCTAAAGGCTACCTACACAGCCCCTAAGAAACTAAGCTAGGGCTTGGGGGTGTATCGAAATAGACACATAGAGAGGCAGACCATCACCTAAGCCAGGGTTCAGGGTATAGGGTGTAGGGCTGAATGATTTGAGGTGTCATGCGGCAAGCGATTTCAGTAGTCGAGCAGTCTAAAACCCCTAAAAATCCCTAAACCCCTAAACCCCTAAACCCACTAAACCCCCAAAAACCCCTAAACACCTAAAAAAACCCTAAACCCCTAAAGCCCTAAAGCCACAAACCCCTAAAAAACCCTAAACCCCTA
>CAJNJA010066308.1:0-22497 GCA_905231915.1 Symbiodinium necroappetens
AAAAAAACCCCCCCCCCCCCCCCCCCGATACAGTAATAGTCTTTTGGAGGGATACTGTTTTTGTTAAGGCTTTCGGTTTAGGGTCCAGGGCTCAGTCTTTTTGAGGGCTACTGGTTTCAAGGGCTTTGTAGATCCATGTTGTCAATACCTTTCAACTGTTGTTGAGTGGGGGCAGCATCCAACCCAAAGCCCCAAAGCCACAAAACGCCAACCCGGGGTCAGGTTTAAGGGGGGAATATGCTGAAGCACAATGATACTGCTGACGATATAATCCTGCATGACCTCATCAATCGTATATTCTTGGCTGACTTCTGAACCCCTCCAAAAAGTTGAACTGCTAGTCTCCTTGTTATAGTCCATATAGAAACCCCAAAAAAGTTAAAGTCCTCAGAGCCAGCCAACCAGAAGAACACCAAGATTTATGGACTTTCCAGATTTCAAGGGTATGGTCTGGCTTCAAGAGTCGAAGGGCTCCGAAGACCGTGAAGTGGATACCTCATAGGGATCCCACTTTGGGGCTTTCGGGGTTTGGATTTAGGGTTTAGGGTTTTAGGGCCCTAAACTCTTAAACCCTGAACCCGAAACCCTATACCCTAAACCCTAAACCAAACTACACAAGCCCTGAAACCTGAATCCTGGATGCTAGAGCCTGAGCTCGTGAGCCCAAAAACACCTCAAGGCTCTGAAGCCTTAAAACTTAAACCTCAATCAGTCAACCCTCACTCACGAGGCACCCAGAAACTTACGGTTGCTGGGTTCATAAGCATAAAAAGAAGTGTACACTTTCAGTTCTATAAGGGATCATATTATCCCAAAACGTGTAAAGTGTAGTTTGCAATTCAGCTACTAAGCGAACCTCTATAAAGCCCTATAGCAACCTATGCGCCCTACAAACCTTGCCATACCCTGAAGAGGAAATGCTAACCCCTTACTCACCAGGGCCCACGACATTGCAAACAGAGAGAGCCTCGCAAATTTCAGCTGCAGAGCCGAACCCTTTTGAGCCAAGGCTCGGCAGAAGTCAGAGCTTTCGACTTATTTCGAAGTCTTCTTGAGGCGTTTAGGGGGTTTAGCTTTCTGAATGTTCGCGAACTTCACCCGGGAGGGTTTTATCTTCGGGTTTCGGTTCAGGATTTGGGGTGTAGCGGTTCGGGGTTTGGGCTTGGGGGGTCAAGGCCTCGAAGTTTAGGGCTATCCCAACCCTAAACCCTAAACCCTAAACCCCAAACCCTAAACCCTAAACCCTAAACCGGGTATCCCAACCTACCCAGCGGTTCCTTCGCGCTGTTTAGGCCTGGAGTCGAAGGAGTCGGACTTGTTGAGACATTAGGGAAGCAAAGGGTTTAGGGTTTAGGGCTTAGGGTTTAGGGTTTATGGCTTAGGGTTTAGGGAGTTTAGGGCTTAAGCTTTGGACAGCCCTTCGAAAACAAACAAATTAAATTTCCAGACCCGAAACCCCCAACCATGCAAGTCACAGGTGCACACGCATCCGCAGGTGAATGCACATTGCCACGCAAACCCTAAACCATAAACCCCAAAACCCCAAAACCCTAAAGCCCTAAACCCTAAACCCCTAAACCCCTAAACCCCTAAACCCTAAAACCATAAACCCCAAAACCCCAAAACCCTAAACCCTAAAAGACACCTAACCGACCAAACCCCTGACTTTGCACCCTCGGAAGGTTCAGGTGAAGGGATTCCGAGTTTTAGTGTTTAGGGATTGAGGGTTTAGGGGTTTAGGGTTTAGGGCTTTAGGGGTTTAGGGTCAGGGTTAGGGTTTAGGGTTTAAGGTTGAGGGTTTACGGCATAATTAGGGGCTTGGGTTTAGGGTTTAGGGGTTTAGGAATTTTGGGATTAGGGTTTAGCACCGCAAAAGAACTGCATGAGCATCAGGCTTCAACAAGTATCTTTTTGCACCACCCGTATTATATCAGGGCCAGAATCATTAGAATAGTATACGCAACATAAGGAATCTGCAGGAAGGGTGTTGCAAATTACTCCTCTTCATTCTGGCCGCTTCACTAAGAGTCCTGGATGGTCGAATCGAGCGTAAGGTCCAAGAGAGCGGACACCAAAACAAGTGAAACCTACAGTGAAGACGAGCTCACTGACTACAGCCCTAAATCGCAAAACCTAACCCCCCCCAAAGCAGTGAAGCTCTAGCCCTAAACTAAAAAAACCCTGCACCCTAAAACCCTAAACTCAGACAACACCCCCAGAGTCATGGCCGACTTGGGGCTTAGTTCGACGCACCTTTAAGCTTTGTTTTTTTGCTAGTACCAGCACCCGACCTGATCGACTGCTTGCTACTATACTACTATATACTACGTACGATCGCTCCTACTGCTGCGACTACAACTACGACGACGACGACTACGACTACTACTGCCAGCACTATAGTACTACTGTGCCACGAGTACGACGCCACCTGCTGCCAGGTCCCAGCACCATTGTTACTGAAATGGCCTTCGTGTTGGAACATGTTGGAACGCAGTCTAGCCCCTGCAACCTCAATTATTTGACTGCGGCGGGCTCGTGGTGAGACTTTGCCTGCAAGACTTCTGGCACCGAGGAGCTTATGCTGCCACTACTACTGTTGGTAAACGCATTGCTGTAGCATTGCTGCCGTCGTAGTAGCGGATGCAATTTTGGTGTGATGGTGGTAGTAGTAGTGGTGGTAGTAGTACTAAGAAGAATAATAATAATCAGAATAATAATAATAACAATAATAATAATAGTAACAATAATAATAATCATCATAATCATAATAGTGGTAGTAGTGGTAGTAGTGGTCCGTGGCATCGTCGTGGTAGCGCTCGTCACGACAAGACTTGCATGCGAGTGACATATCTATATATATATATGTGTGTGTGTGTGTTTGTATGATATGTATATGTACATATATATATATATATGTACATAGAGTTGTTTAGCAATATATGCGAATGGCAACAACCTAACACCCTCAAGTGGTTCGGTGTGCAGGCATAGCCAGCTCGTCTGATACGAATTCGAACTGGGCCAGTGAGGCAACCAACTGTACACGGCTGAGGAACATCCCCAAAGCCCTGTGCGTTGCTGCGTGAGACATAGTTGGGTCGAGCTTCGAAGCCTAGTGCATAAGTACGAAGGTTACTCACTTGGAGGTTCCTACATCTCGTGATCGGTGCAGTTGTGGTCCAGGGTTTTAGGGTTTAGGGTTGCGGGCTTCAAGGCTGTCAATGTTATCCCGATTCGTTGAAGTCGCCATCTGCCCGCCCATGAAATGATCGCAATAAGGTGAAATCACACTCGGGTAGAAACAGTCCCTGCGGCCTGCCTCGCTCTAAGTGCGTCTAGGAATCGGGCCTTCCAGGACCCTGAACCATTATGGAAATATGTAGTTTTCCAGATTCCAAAGGTTAACTTTTGGGGCTATATAGGGGTTCAGTTGTCGCAGAAAATGCAACCTTGCTTACTCGACAACTCAGTAGCATAGCTCTCGAGGCAGATCACACTGAAGACTTGTGCCGGCCCCCTGTTTTCAGGGTCCGGTCATGTCGTAACGAGCGGAGCACTCAGCTACCTGCAGACAGCTGGACGCAGGTCTTCAGCTGAAACAAACTCCGCCCCACGCTACACAAGAGAGACATGCTAAATGCTCCAGCATGGCTGACATAAACCAAGAAGCTTTCAAACGTAATTGTGGACTCTTGCTTCAATGGCGACTGTTAATAAATACTAGCATGGCCATTGTGCTTTCGTGCCGCGGCTATCTACTCTATTCACAACAGTTGGCATCTGCTTGGACATTCCAGACGTTTACCATAAACCTACCAATTCCTGAAGTGACCCAAACCACCCTCAGACGCGCACACCCGAGAGCTCACGAACTTCTGAATTCAGGGACCGAGAGATCACAGGATGGTCTCACTCCGAGAGAGGGGCATGCTTTTTGAGGGACCCTGGATGCGAATTAGTATTTAGTTCTTACTTGTTCAGACCACAAACGCCGTTCCGCTCGGAACTTTGAAGAGCGGAAGTGAAGCCTAAAGTTCTGCTTTTAGGTATCATGAGAGCGGACGTTGCCGAACAGCTGCACTGCAGCAACCATAGACACACACATGAGTTGCAGCCGTCATGATTTTCCATGCTGCACTCGTGGCAGGCACGGAAAGGATCTGCTTGCCAAGTATGCACGTACAAAACTCTGTACTGTACGAGGCACACGAGGCAGCTGTTGGGGAGCTGAATGCAGCTACATCCTTCAAAGGGTTCCGATTTCATCGCAAACCCCACCGTGTTCTCACGATGCCAGAACGGAGGGCACGATGAAGTACAAGCATGGGGCTGTACCAAATGTATACATAAAGACCACTAGCTTATACGCCAGGCGGTGTGCTTTTACACCGTCGCCGGTGGCGAGCATATACAAAATTGCGATCAGGAAGAGGGAGTTCCACAAAGCACACACCAAAGCCAAGGATGCCTGCTGAGCCACAAGAGCTCCCATCAGTCGATAGAACCCTGGCGGTGATAGCACGGCAAGTAAGACAAACAACGTGGCTCGAAAGTTTCGGGCCCCCAGCAAAACTGGAAGTGTGCGACGGCCCCCTTTTGCATCACCCTCGAGGTCACGAAGGTCTTGAAGCAAAAAGGGAATCGAATAGTAGGCGGCGAAGGTTACCGCCCAATGCAAGAGCGCTCTGCTGTCAGAAGACGGTCCGAGTGCCAGGCGCATGGAAACTTGAAAGTGGATCATGAAGACCATGGGCATAAACACGAACCCTCGAAAAATGCAATTCTTGTCCCAGCCAACTGTATAGCCGAAGGTCGCAAGAAAGCAAAGCATGCACGGGATGAGCAGAGAGTAAAGGTAGGACGCCGCAAGACAGGCTATGGCCACAAGTCCACAGCGAATCTTGCAACCTCGAACCTAGCATTCAGCACGGGGAAAAGCTTCAACCAGTATCTTGTTGAAGACTATGGTCTGTTTGTGGTTCGGGTTTAGGACTTGGGTTTAGGAGTTAAGGCCTGGGGTTAGTACGATTTTAGGACTTACGGATACGGGCTCGGGGTGTGGATTGCGGCTTTTTGCTTTGTTGCTTTACGGTTCAGTGGTCACATATCCGATTCCTCGGTCTGGGCGTCGTTTTATCTGCCTACCTGCCCATGAAGCAGGAATTCCAAAGGGGTCCTAAGCAGCTCTATAGTAACACGCAGTGCTTCTATATGAGGAATGATGAGAATCATTATGTTGGGAAAGCAGTACCTATAGGACCCTCTGGGAACAAGGATTGCAAAAACAAGGCCCGGGAGCAGACATCAAGCCCCGTGGGATGGGCCGCCAGGGCTTGTCGACCATGTCGTCCTCAACACCGCTCCACTGGTTCACGAGGTCGAACATCGACAAGTAGAGAAGGCCCATCATGGCGGCGGCAACGGTACCGCTCAACGTAGCTCCTGTGGTCGCAGATGCGGTGGCAAGGTACATGACGACGACAGGCGTAGCGCCGGCATTGAGATTATCTTTGAGGAGGAAGACAATCAGGGCGCACTCCTCCTGCACACGGTTGAGGACCACTTTCTCTGGAAGCCTGGCATCGAGCATCCCTACAGGACTTTGTGGAGCCAAATCCACATCGGAGTCTGTGTCGGAGGCACATGAAGCCACACTTCGGGGGCTGGCCGTTGGTGCTTCTGAGGGTGCAGGCAGGGCGTCGAAGGGCTTCATCGCGATGATTTGGAGCATTTCGCCGGCTATTGGACTCCCAATTTACCCGGCTCGCTCTGGCCAACTTTGAGCCAAGCTGAACTCTAGGACTGTGCACGATCATCTGCTTCAATCAGATCCACCTAACAAGGCCTCAAACGCAACAGCAAGCAGTGACCAGTCTAGCACAGAAGTACTCCAGCGAGGCTCCAGAGCGAATTCAAGATAGTAGCGCTGACTTCTTCCACAGGGCATATAGGGGGCCGGGCGAAACCCCCCGGGCCGCAAGGGTCCCCCCAATGTTTGGGGCTAAGACACTGACTCTCTCTCTCTCTCTGCGCATGTGGTACCAGATAACAGCTTTTGAGCTGCTGGCGATAAGAGTGATAATGAAAGGATCAACGAATCAACAGTAGTTTTGGTCACACAGACATTTCGCAAAGCACGCAGCCAACATGGGCATAACAAGCAAATACACTCAGCGGCGTCGCTAAGGTCTCCGTGATGCTGAGGGAGGTCACCACGCTACGGTACTCTTGGGACCTAATGCAACAACAGCCGCTCCATTGTGCTCGCGAGTGACATGGAGAATGCTTGCCTTGTCGGTGCCCTCATGTGGAGGGGTTCACATTCTCCGTGACCTGACAAAGCTGACTACAAACTCGTGGCGAAATATATAATCCCCTAAACCCTAAACGCAGTAGTAAGACTTCGAGCCACGCAGTTTAGCCTAGCGACGTATAAGGTCAAAATAGCCTCCGCCCCTTTTCAAAGGGTCCCTGTGCATGTGCAGCATGAACTTAGGCCTTAAAATACCTATGGAATTAGGAACTCCTGTATGGGCAAAGCGTACTTGTATGAGCAGAAGGACCTTTGATCGTGAACCTAAACCCTAAACATAAACCCCTAAACCTTAAACCCTAAACCCCTAACCCCTAAACCCTAAACCCCTAAACCCTAAACCCTAAACCTTTGAAATTGGGCTTTAGCCCTAGGAGAATCGAAAAGCCTCCGGCTAAGCCAGCGGGCTGCCTTGAACTCCCCATGTCTTGGTGTTTCCTGTAGCCGAAAAGACCTACCCTTTTTGGGGCTCCTTATGGTTTAGGGTTTATAGGGTTTATAGGGCTTATAGGGCTTATGGTTTAGGGCTTATAGGGTTTAGGGTTTAGGGTTTCGGGTTTATATTCTTTTCTATATATAGGTTCCTTAAAAAGGTAGGTCTTTCCGGCTACAGGTTAGGCTTAGATAGGGCTTCGGGGGTGATCGGGTCTATGAGGCGTGTGCAATGCGGGCTTGGATGTACTGCTTCGGGTTTCCACCAGAACTAAACCCACGACAAAGGTCGGCAGGACTTAGCCGACAAACCCAGACAGGGTCCTGATGTTTGGGGTTTAAGTTAGTAGAGTCTCCTACGACACATATGGAAGCTTTCCGGGATGCACGGTTGAGAGTCTAGTCTTCTGAGGGTGATGACGGATTAGGCTTTGGGTGCAGGGCCTTCGTGGTTTAGGGCTTGAATTTTGGTAGCACTTCACTTCCTGCACACAGTCAATTCTCCACGTGTGACCGACGTGGCGAAAACGGCTTCGGAGAAGATGCTGGAAACTCGAGTATGGAGACTGAGATCATGCAATCTAGGGGTCCTAAATAGGTTCAGGGTTTTGCGATTACTGTAGGGGCCTTAATAATTAGAATAGGGTTCTGGGGTATATTATACTATAATGATAATAGGGAACCCCAAACAAAGTATTGGTAATTATTCAGTCCTTTATTTTATTAGGGCTTGTAAGGTTCGGGGTACGACTGACCATAGAAGGTCGTTGCTTGATGGACCACCATCTTGACGCAGCCTGCGCACTTCGCAGTTGAGATGTTCAAGTTTTCAAGGGCTCGGTGCCAGACTAACCTCTAACGCGGCGTACCTAGGCTTAAATCGGCCAAATGGGCTTCTTGTTGTGGTGGGGGCGTTCGGGTTTCGGGCATATTGCATCCGGGCGTGCCTTCTTGTACGTCTCGTCCAGGGCGCCGCGGGCTGCCTGCACGACACATGTTTTCCAGGATAAACTACACTTTCAGGACTCGCACGGACAAGATTCCCATTCCCAACCGTGCTGTTCTTTACTACGAGCCGCAATGTCAAGCAGTCAATACACAGAGATACCTCCGAAAGACCCTGGCTAAGGGAACTAAGCATATCGCAGATTGCCACATTGACCACAGACTCAACTAGGGTTTCAAGGCTTAGGACTGTGGGGTTTTAGGGGTACGGGCTTCAGGATTGTAAAAAGGTTTATGATGTACAATATAGGGTTGGTTTGGCAGTGTGCATTTCGGCGGCTTGAGGTCTTGGCGAGATGGCCAATGGCGCTAAACCCTAAACCCTAAACCCTAAACCCAAAACCCTAAACGAGAGTAGTGTCCACACCCTTTCTACCCTGATGCCATGCCTCTTAAGCCCAAACAACGAGAGACCCCTAAGCCTTCCCTAAAACCCCAAACCTTTAAACGCAAGGCCTGTGCCCAAACTCTACCCATAGGCCCCCAAGTAGTTCCTTTTTGTGGTTTATGTTTAGAATCCTATAAGGTACTCCCAAAAAGGAACTACTTAGGGGCCCATGGTAAACAACAGGTCAAACACAGTTTCTGGCCCGCCTTCCACCCCAAGCCATCGTTCCGAGCATGTTGTTTCTGATTGACCGGCACAGGCTCGATAAAACCCTAAATGCCAAACCCGCAAACCCGAGGAATCGCAAAAGCTCCAAGCCCTAGTCACTAGTCCTACATCTGAAAATCCAACAATACACACAAGATACGTGATTCGAGTTTCAAGTCTTACCTTTGTTTAAAACTGCAAGTATTGTTATTGATGTTATTACTAGTCCTGTTATCATCTTATGACAATTGTTATTATCACTATTCCTCGTCCTATTATTACTTGTATTGTATTCATACTACTACTACTAGAACTAGCATTGCTAGCATTTCCAACATTTTATTGTTACCATTAGTAACTAGCGGCAACAACAAAATATTGGAAATGCGGCCGTTAGTATAATTACTTGCTGTTAATCATATTGCTCTTAGTACTGTTATTAGCGTTGTTATCAAATACAAAATCCTACACCCTAAACCCTTGTTATTAGCGTTGTTATTAAGTACCAAACCCTACACCCTAAACCCTAGAGCGCTCTTGCTGAAAAGAGCGGTGCTCCTCGGAGAAACGCTGGTTCTCCTGCGCCACGCGGCGCTGGAGCACCTTCACTCTTGAAGCTCCGGGGTTTAGGGTTTAGGGTTTCGTTTTGGGATCCTTTCGAGGTTTCTTCTTCAGGGTTCAATTTAAGGGCTCTTTTAGAAGGTCTGAAACCCTAAAACATAAACCCTAAACGCCCCAAAACCCTAAAAACCCAAAACCCTGAAACCCTGAACCCTAAAAGCCCTCAGCCCTATATGACTTTCGAGTCTATGATGGTTCTGTGGTTTGGCATGTAGGGTTGAGGGCTTATAAGGTTGAGGAGTGTCGGGTTGTAGGTTTTAGGGCTCTGAGGGCCTTTTTTCCACAGCAGGTCCCGTAGAGAGCCTCCGAAGAGGCAGGCTGGTGCTGCCTTGAGGGTGGTAGGGTTTAGGGTTTAGGGTTTAAGGCTTAAGGTTTAGGGTTTAGGGTTCTGGGGTTTTGGAATTGGGCTTCGAATGTCTGCCTCAGGAACTCGGGTTTGGGGCTGTAAAGGGCCGGCTCAGCTCTTCTGACTTTGAACAGCTCTACTTAGGGGCTGAATACCCTAGCCCAGAAAAGGTTTTGCGTTTGAGCTCGTACATCATAAGCTGCAAGTTCGTCAAAAAACCTCAACCCCTGCACCCCGGCCCGATCCCTAAACCCTGTAGACCCTATACCGTCAACAACAAAGACGCACACACACACACACTGACAAAAAAAGAGACACACTCACACACACAGAGGGAGACTTAGGGGCTGAGTATCCAAGCCTTTTAAATTAAAGTAGGGTTCTATAAGCCCCAAAAGGTGAAAGGTTACCTACTCGGCTCCTAAGGAGAGACAAGAGCTGGCGCCTCCCTCTGGACATGCGGCAGGTTGAAAGAGTGGACCAGTTCGCGCACAACAACCTCCGGCTCCTTCAGGGATGAGCTGCGGGCTTAGGCTTTAGGCAAACAGCTGAGCCCCGACTACAACTCCTGACGCATTAGGGTAGGCGGAGTTAGCTTGCAGCGGGGTTTAGGGTTTAGGGTTTATGGCTTACAGGTTGAGGGTGTGTTGTTTGGATATTGGCGAGTGGTAGAGGGCTTGCTATTGTCGGTGCCGGCTGATGAACGAAACCATGTGGACCGAGCAGACAGTGATAATACAAAAACATAACAATTTGATGCTGGTGTTTATGTTGATGAAGATGAAGATGAAGATGATGATGACGATGATGATGATGATGACGATGCTGACGATGTGCATGCTTCAACAAATATCATGGGTAACACACGATGAGAGTTAAGCGTCAACTATGTGATAATCTGATACTGTAAACCATGCTCATCGTCATGAAGAACTCGCGGAAGGTGACGCAGATGTTCGTAGCGATGCTGGTGATGATGCTGATGAAGAGGACGAGGAGCATCGGGATGCAGGCGATGATTATGGTCAGGACTACCATGACGGTGACTATGGATGGAGAAAAGACTGTGATGATGCTGTTGCTCTTAGTGAGGATGCTGGCGGTACATGCAGACATCACGAGAAAGAATATGAACATGGTTGATGTTGGTGGTAGTGGTCGGGGTGGCGGTGGTGGTTGCAGGTGGCTGCGATGGCGGTGGCCGTGGTGGTGGTGGCGGCGGTGGCGGTGGTGTTGCTGGTGATGGTGTATAGATTGACATGACGATGATGATGATGACAAGGACAAGGGCACAAGGATAATGATAACGGTGCTGGTGTTGACGAAAAAGACCTGGAGAATGCGTACCATGACCATGACCATGGTCGTGACCGTGACGATGATGATCTTCATAGGGCGGACGATGATGCTGATACTCCCTCCCTGCTTCTGGGACTTGATTGTGTCAACTGCGCCTTTGGGGAAAGGCCGCTGAACCTTTCGAGATCTGTGCCGAGGGCTGGAAGTTCGAGAGCTGGAATTGCTAGAATTCTCGGCCGAGGTGTACCTTTTTTCCACGGTTTAGGGTTATAGGGTTTAGGGTTTAGGGTGGAGAAAGGTCAAAAAAGGAAAAGAGGGCTCCGTCCTGCGCAGAAGCCTCAAGCATGTCAACCACTTGGTTGATTTTCGCGGCCTGGCACAGAGACTTGGCTGCAGATGTGTAGTTCTCTACGTTAGTGCCCCTTTTAGGTCCTTTTCCTTCGGGTGCCGTAGTATTTTGGGGACCTAAGAAGGGACCCGAATTTAGAGAAACGACCCAGATTAAGGGGTTGCTATCAAAAAAACAGGTTCAACTCTAAGGAATCTTCTCGACTGGCACAGGGAGTCAAATGAAGCCAGTGCGCAGGGCAACCTCGGTGTATCAGTGTAGCATCTGGCATGGAGAGCATTGGTATCAGTAATCTAAGGGCCTGAGGAATTCGAAACGGGCTTAAGGGTGCAGTCCGCTATAACTTAAAAAAAAACGGAGCCCGAAGGCCCCCAAAGGCATAATCTTCGCTGTTTCCGCCCCTCTTTTTAACTGTACCTAAGTTATCACTCATGCTTTGCACAGACTCCGCCGCGGGGTAACGGCAATAGCATTCTCTCTCGGAGTGCAGTCTGAAATGGGGCGACTGCTTGCTTATCATCGGCCGTCCACAGCAGGATCAGTAGCGGTACTCGCCGTCACAGTTGCAGCAGCACTGCTTGTTGCTGTTGTGGGTAGAAGTAGCAGTAGCATACAACAGCAAATAGTGGCGATAGACACAATAGCCGTCGTGGCAGAACCATCCGTGGTCAACACTACCACTACAGCATCAGAAGACCTCCCAAAATATGCCAGCCAACCTTCCATGTTTCAGGGTTTAGGGTTCCAAACAAACAAGTATGATCCTGACTTGCCTAAGTTGTGAAAACTTCTCGGAACAGCACATCTTCAGTTCGTGCTCATAAACTCGAGTGAAGCCGAACAACCTCAATCAAGTCTTGAGAACGCACTGATCAAACCCAATCCAAGAGTAGAAAAAACTCCTTGATAAGCCTGCCTGATTGCCACACAACCTTCAACCGCTCAATGCTAAACCCTCAAATCTACAACACAGCCGCGCTGACAACACACGCGATGAAAGCCTTGAGACGCGCTTCGGTCAGTGCCCGGGACTGTGCAGCCTTGCCAAACAACTACAATACTCACCTAAACCATAGAAAGTATTCATTCCTTGCTTAGTTACCTCTTGTATATATCTTACATCTATCTGCCTACGTGTGTGTGTGTGTGTAAGCAAGTAGGTAGGTAGGCAGGTAGGTAGGTAGGTAGGTAGGTAGGTAGGTAAGTAAGTAAGTAAGTAAGTAAGTAAGTAAGTAAGTAAGTAAGTAAGTAAGTAGGTAAGTACGTAAGTAAGTAAGTAAGTAAGTAAGTAAGTAAGGAAGGAAGGAAGGAAGGAAGCAAGGAAGGAAGGAAGGAAGAAAGGAAGGAAGTACGTAAGCAAGCAAGCAAGCAAGGAAGGCTGGAAGTAAGTGAGTAAGTAAGTTTTTCGCCATGCAGAGAGGCATGAGCACAGATGAACGTGGATGGATGCTCGGGTATGTATGCATGTAGGTAGATACATGTCTTCATGAGAGCAGCTATATACCAGGACCCTCCAAGCACCCTCAAATAGGGGTACATGGTCCCAAATTAAGGGTATTTAGGGTCCAATAGAGGGTAGATGGAGGGTCTAGGTAGTTCTAGACGTATACACATACATAAGCACCTATACCGTCTACTGCACATTTATTAACATGGCTCACTAGTGCTGAAAGGGCCTGGAAGTAACTTCGCAGTTCACTACTAGGTTATATACCTCCAGGGACCCACCTCCCAAAAACCCCAAGCCCTAAACCCCTAAGCCCTAAACCCCTAAACCTTAAACCCCCAGCCCTTGAGCCCCTAACCTGCTCAAGCTTTCGGGCTTCCTCACGGTCTAGGGTTTAGCGTTCCGGATCAGTCATCTTCATCGTTTTGGGCTTACAAGCAGCCGAGAAGACCTAGCTTTTTAGAGTTCCTTCTTATCGTTTCTGGACAGCAACAACCTCATCATCATCGCCGTCACAGAGGAGGAGACCTTCATGGAAACTTCTCAAACCCTGGCGTCGCCCTTTACTGGTTAATGTAAGGGTTTCTTTAAGGGGTGCTGTACGGGTTACTTTTTGAGGGATTCTTCAACGGGTTCCTTTAAGATTCATGAACAAGAGGTCGGACAACCGGTAAGTAGTCCAAACCAGGGGACTCTGGGCATCGCTCAGACTATGGATGTTGCAGCGGCCTTAGGAATGATGTATCCGGAACCCCCGGGAATAGTACTTCTAGTTGATAGTTCAAGATGCCGTATTCCCCATGCAATTCCCCATGCAAGTGCGGGCTGCGGTAGCGAGCCTGCTCGACCGTATTGGTCAGCACCTCCTCGGCAAGCTCCAACATCGTAGAAGCATGGGGTGGGTTAGGGTTTAGGGTTTAGGGTATTGGGGGGAGGGGGGGGGGAAACATCGTTAATAGGTCTTGGTAGTTAGCTGGGATAGGTTATACCGTTGTACCATGGTGACGTCGGGAATGGCATTGTTTATATGTTAAGCATGGCGGGCCAGGTCCACTGTCTGCGGGACTGGGACGTACACGTCCAATTTCGTAGGCATCTAGAGGTTAACCTGGCAGCACAGGCGAGATTAGGGTTTAGGGTACAGGTCGCTTCTTCCAGTACCGAGTGATACCAAAAATCCTGCCCCTAACCCCTAAACCCCTAAACCCTAACAAGCCCTTAAACCCTAAACCCTTAAACCCTAAACCCTTGAACCCTAAACCCTCAACCCTAAACCCTAAAACCCTAACCCTTTAAACCCTAAACCCTGAAACGCTTAAACCCTAAACCCTTAACCCTAAGCCTTAAGCAGCCAAAGGCGAAAAACCCACAGGTCCTCCAGATAGGAGTCGACAGTCCCTTGATGCACACCCATGATCTGGCGAAACATCTCATCCTCCGTGCGATCTAGGGGCTTGTGGTTTAGGGTTTAGGGTTTGGGGTTTAGGATCTAGGGGCTTGTGGTTTAGGGTTTAGGGTTTAGGGTTTAGGATCTAGGGGCTTGTGGTTACGATGCTGTCTTGATTTCGGGGCAGTATTCCCTAAGTGGGCCTGTCATTCACGGAAGCTTCCAAAAAGTGGGATCCTGACTAGTAGGCCATTTCTTGTCCCACTAGTCGTCCCTGAACCCTACTGTAAACCACCCCCCCACAAATGGCAGGCCTTTGGATGTCTCGCTGTTTTGCTTCAGAAGCAGCCTAGATAAGTAGTCGTCGGGTTCGGAGATTTGCATCGTGTACCCTGAAACCAGTTCTGGGCGCATCACTCCATAAACCAAGACCCCAAAGCTGGAAAGCTTAAGCACAAATAAATGGCCCTTAAGCTTTACGTAATTCCTTTGTACGGGGGGGGAGTCTCTTATTAATCAGGGTTCTACATCACTCTCCCTGAAGCATACAGAAGCGCTTATGTATTGACTTTTCAGACTTCATAAAGCTCTATATTATCCCTCCATCGACCCTCTCTAGAAACCCTAAACAACCTACTGAAAGGGGACACAGACGCCAATTAAAGAACACAACGAGGGCCGTGGACAACTTTAGAAGATCTAACAAAAAAAGGAAGCCCAACACCCCACACCCAGACGTAAGACCGCTGGAAAACCCCAATGTAGGAACCTGATTAAGAAAGCCTGGTCCTACAACCCCAAAAATATTCGGATCCATGTAAAGAACCCCGACAAAGATTCTAGATCAGGTTCCTATATATTGGGAGTTAGGATTCGGGGGACCCTTTGAAATATAAACCCTCTCAGTAAGGTCCTTTTTTAAGAGAGCCAGAAGCAGGGTAAAGAAGGGTCCTTTTTCAGGGGCCTCCTTAATACTACCTAAGATATATCAGAGACTTCATGGAGCCCTTACGGGAACACCAAAAAGATTCAGGGTTGACTCATCAGGTCCCCATATACCTAAACCCCAAAACCCCAAAAACCCTAAACCCAAATGTACCATACCCGAAACGGTTTAGGGTTTAGGGTTTAGGCTGAACCCCTGAACCCCTGAAGCCTCAACTCCGAAATCCCTAAACTCCAATTTAGGGACCTTTAAAAAGCCTAGAAATATCCGGGTCCTCCCTGGCCCTCAGTCGTTCTTCTGCCTGACGGCGCCCGCTCTCCATGGCCTTGCCAGCAACGTGTTTAGGGCTTAGGATTTGGGGCCTAGGGTTTAGGGTTTAGGGGGTTCGGGCTTAGGGTTTAGGGCTTAAGGTTTAGTGTTTAAGCGTTTTGGAGGTTTAGGGTTTACGGCTTAAAGGGACGCTGAACCCTAAACACCTAAACCCTATACCCCTATAGACTCGGGGCTCACTATAGAGTCTTGCGGCTTTTTTTGGGGGTTTCAGCTTTACAAGTCGGCAAATCTGAGATCCGGCTCCAAACCTAAGTGCTGTTGCGTAATTAGCCCCAAGGCCCCCACGCCCTAAACCCCTTGAAGTTCGGTTTAGGGTTTCGGGGCTTAGGGTTTAAAACCCTAACCCCCAAACCCTAACCCTAAAACCCCTAAACCCTAAACCCTAACCCCTAAACCCTAAACCCCTAAACCCCCCAAAAAGACACCCGGATCCCTCAAGAAGGCGCTGGCAGACACGGGGTCGCCTGGCGGTCCTGTCGATCCCGTTCCGCCAACTTCCTGAGGCAATGCTTGGGTTACAGGAACCTACGTGTGATTAGGGTATATAGGGCTTCTATAAGGCTCCTACAACGGTACGTTCCCCCCAACTGAAAACGTCCTAGATTGAGAACCCGCAGCCTCCGAAATGAGGGACCTTGACGGTTAGGATAGGGTTTAGGGTTTAGGGCAGTTTAGGGTTTGGGGTTTGAGGGTTTAGGGTTTAGGATAGGGTTTGCGGGTTTCGGGTTTGGGGTCTTGGGTTTAGGATAAAGGGGTCTCAACGAATAGGATAGGGTTTTGGAGTGCATTTGGCTATGGTTGCATCGGGGCGCCACAAGGATCTTAGTTTCCAAGGGAAGCGTACACTTTCCGTTTTTATGGGGGGGGGGGGAATTATCTTAATGCCCAAGAAGTTTTAAAGTGCAGCCATTCAGCTGAATTCAGCTAATGAGGGATATGAGGATCCTGGACCTGGGATCGTCGGTCGAAGGATGTTGGAGTCTGAGAAAGGATATGCACAGGATGTTGGTTCAACCTACGGCTGATGATCTAAATCCTGCATTACCCAGAATAAGGAATATACCATAATTCCCATAGTTTAGGGTCCTTGAGGTTATGCAGGATTTATATCATCAACAGTATAGATCGGACGCCTTAATCAGTATAGTACACTATCCTTGTACTCTTTCTGCAAGTACATTGTTGAACCCTCAAGCCCTGTCATTGAAGCTGTGGCCTTGCACTTTGGGTGTTGGTTTTAGGGGTTTACGGATGCGCTTTGAATCGAATTGCAATCTACTAGTTGAACCCTGTACCAGGAAGCCCCATCAAAAGATCCCACGATCCTATACATAAGGAGCATATCTTAATGAGGGACTTCATGGGGGGATCCGTCATGTGGGTAGTTCTCTAAATTAGGTCCCTTTTTAAGTCCCAAAATAGTACGACACCCTTATATCAAGTATGATACAAGGGACCCTAATTTAGAGAACTACCCACACTTGGAGGTTCATGGGTAGTTATAAGTGGGGATATAAGTAATGTAACTATAGTTATAAGTTATAAACCCAAATTAGGGGACTTATAACCATACTTATAACTACCCATGAACCTCCAAGTATGACTTAAGGTATTTGTGGGGCATGGGGCGCACTGGTCCATTCCCGACCTCTGCAGCATGGCATGGAAGCTCCAAACCACAAGGAAACCGGTCCTATCCTAACTCCAATCGTGCCTTCCGGGTGCAGGTTTAGGGTTTAGGGTTTGTTTTAATATAATTTTCGGATTATGAGCGGAATCAGCTCATTCGAGCTCCCCTAAACTACCCTAAACCCTCCTTCAAGAGGCTACACTACATGTCATCTGAACAGCGGTAAATGAAGGACGAATCGAAGCCCGGAAGCCGAAACTCCCCCGTCGCTTCTAGCTTAGGAAGTTCCGAGGACGTAGGCTTTAAAACCACAAAAGCCATAAACCAAATGGGCCCTAGGCTTCCAGGTACCTTTTTATTGGGTCCCTAAATTAAAGGAAACTACAGGCGGGGAGTTTAGGGTATATAAGGCTTCTATAAGGCATATAGACCTTCTATAAGGCTCCTATAACGGTAACTACCCACCTGAAAACGTCCTAGACTAAAAGGTCTAGGGCCCGAACTAGAAGGTCCTTGGAAGCATAGGGTAGGCCCTACACCCCAAGCATCCCCTCAACCTCAAATCCCAAACCCTACACCCTAGACCCTTAAAGCCCTAAACCCTTAAAACCCTTAGAACCCTTAGAACCCTTAAACCCCTAGACCCTAAACCCTTAAGACCCTTAAAACCCTAAAGTGAACCGTAAACGCCAGCTGCCATCCAGCTTCACCATGGCAGCGATTCGCCGTTCCTCTTGGAATCGGAGCAGCTCCTCGTTATGGTGAGGTCTGTAGGAGTTATAGGGATTAGGGGTTTAGGGGTTTAGGGGTTTGGGGGTTTAGGGTTTAGGGGTATAGGGTCGTCATGGTGTTTAGGGAGTTTAGGGTTGTGAGGGTTTGCGGGTTTACGGGCTTAGGGATAAAGGATCTGGTAATACGGCTTGGAGTTGTAGGACCTACTGTTATAGAGTAGTTTGGGTTAGGGGTTTAGGAGCTAGGAGTATATAATTAGATATAGGATGTAGAGTTGGGGGCACCCCGAAGCCTCAACTCTGCAAGTCGCAGGAAGGCTCAGCTCTTGACGAATTTGCCTCAACTCTGCAAGTCGCAGGAAGGCTCAGCTCTTGACGAATTTTGGGCTCAGCACTAGCATCTTCACCTGATCTGCATTTCTCATAGCACCCTGTTTTCATCGCAGCAGCGAAGCCAGTTTGAGTCCGAGGCAGGAAGTTTTCATGCAGCGGTGAAAGAATGTCAGACAGTGCCTCATCCGGGCAGGCACATGGGACCTATGGGACCCGCCATCCCGTAGTGCTGCCCGATGCTGCCTGCCACATGCTGCACGGTGCTGTCTCGGGCCCAGGCAAGACAGCCTTGTGGCCTGTCCATTGCCACAAATGCGCTGAAGGTGAGACCTTGACTCATTCGGTGCATATTGCAAAGGCACATTCTGAGGCTTCTTGATGCTACATCGCGATGCCGCTCAGTGGCCAATGCCAAAGTACGAAATTGAAGAACCTGACGCCGCCCGCGATATTGGAAAACACCCTGTGCTTGAATTGCCACGCTGCCGACAATAACAGGTCGCCAGTTTCTGCTGGAGAGGTAGCAACAGCGAAGTGACATGGGCGAACCTGAACCCTGAAACTTGCTGAATGCAGGTGCCCTATATGATTAGAATACGTCGGGTTTCGGGGTATAGTGCATTACAGTGCACACCATACTCTAGCCATATTAGGGACTATACCTCAAAAGCTACGAACACGAAATCCGCCGACCCCGATGTTAGGAACCTGATTCGCCTCCCAGGAAACCTAGCGAAAAACAACCCGAAACCCCGAATCCCAAGACCTCATTCTGTACGGTTAGGGTTTGGGGCTTACAGGGTTTATTATAGGGCTATAGGGCTATAGGGTTTAGGGTTTAGGGGTTTTGGGGTTTAGGGTTTACAGGGTTTATAGGGTTATAGGGTTTAGGGTCTATAGGATTTAGGGCTTATAGGATGTTTGGAGTTTCTGTACCCCGTGAGACCCGAGGGGCCACAAGGGCAAACTTCACCAACAAAAGCATTGAATGAAACAATCCGTGAAGCGTCGGTGTAATTCCAGGTCCACTTCTTGACTGGCTTCGGGTTTAGGGGAAAGTAAACGGCTGCTACTCAAAACGCAGCGTTATTAAGAGCTGTCTCCTTAAAGCTGTAAACTCTCAATACACCCTGATACTCGTGGCCTTTGGGGTGACGAGGCTTGACGGCGTATGATTGCGTCACAGTGGAATGTAACCCATCAGAAGTTGGTATTTTGTACTGAAGCCCTTACACAAACATGCTCTCTCCACCAAACAAAAAATCAGCGTTGGAACCTTAAGCCCTGAACCATAAAGCCTCATTACCCCACAGACCCTCGAATCCGAAGGACAAAACCCCAAAGCCCTGTACCTTAAGCCCCGCCTAGACCCCAAACAACCTACTTCTTAAGAAACACGAAACCATAACTTAAGGAACCCTAAACAAAGGTAGGTTCTTTGGGCTCCAGGCAAACCCCAAAAGACCACCCCCAAAACGAGCGCCCCTGGAGCCCTTGGCTCCTTTGACAGCTGGTCCAAGGTCTCCGAGATGACACCACCTTGCACGGACCTTGGCCCCCAAACCGTAAACCCTGAACCCTAAACTGATCCCTGAACCCTAAACGCAAAACCCTGAACCCTAAACCCCAAAATCCCTGATCCCTAAACCCTGAACCCTAGTTCCTAAACCCTAAACCCTAATCCCTAAACTCGCAACCCTAAAGCCTGAATCTTAAACCCTAAGCCCTAAGCCCTAAACCTTAAACCTTAAACCCCAACGAAAGAGGGGGGACATGGGGCCCAATTTTTGAGTTAGGGTTTTGTGTTTGGGCTTGTAGGGTGTATTGGGATTCAGGTTTAGGGCTGAGGGGGGAGTATACAGGCCTCAACTTCAGGGCTTAGTTTATGAACTTAGGGTCTGTTCGTCTGCACAAGGGGTTTAGGACTTAGGGCTTTTTTTGAGGGTTTAGGGCACATGTATCCGGTATCCCAACACCCTTGTGTCATCACTACGGCCCATACTTACTCAGAGGCTGACAAACTTAGGAAATAGTCTTTGAGGAGTTGAATTAGGGCGACTCGGGCCGCGGGTACTTAATGGTGCTGACCACCCTAATTACTATCAATTTGGTGCAGGGCTGAACCCGATCCCGAAAACCCCTTCATAAGACAAGTAGGGAAACCAAAGACAGGGGCAGTGTTGGAGGCTCTGCGTAGGGCGGGTAGGGGTTTGTGCTTACGAGGAATGACGGCGCGGACTGGTATCATCTTGCGTCATCAGCAAACCATCATCACCATCACCATCACCCAACCATCATCACCATCATCAGCAGCATCATCAGCACCATCATCATCAGCATCATCAGCACCATCTAGGGCACCATCTAGGGCAATTGAAGCCTAAGCCGAGCCCTGAGCCCTAAGGAACCCATGTTTCCAAAGCAGCAGCTGCACATCCTGATCTCTCTAATTACCCGAGACCCAGAAGCGTAGCGTTTAAATCCAGATGGACTTGACAAGGAGGCCGACACATGCAGAATAAAGCTTTATAGTTATCTCATAGGGGGGGTTTAGTATCAAAGGGGTATTCTTTCTGATTACTCGGCGTTGATTACCCTAAAACACTAAACCCCGAAACCCTAAACCCCTAAACCCTAAGATTCCTGTCACATCAAGAAGCGACCAATTCTGAGGACCCCCGCTCCAAGACCCCTTCGAAGGCCTTGTCGCGCAGCTGGTCCACATACCTGCCGATGGAGAGGCTAGTTATTTTTTGGGGTTCTCGAAAGCGTTTAGGGTTGAGGGGTTTAGGGTTTGAGGGTTTGTTGGGGTTTGGGGTTTAGGGATTAGGGGTTTATAAGGGCTCTGCAACAGTCTCAAGGCTCAGCGCTTCAACAGCATCTTTACTTAGGGTTTCTGCTTTGTGCTTCACGGCTTAGGGACCTAACTTATAAGACCCCGAATCCACAAGATTAGAGGAGACATCGACGGCATCGGCCTAAGCGACATGCCCTCAAGCCATGGTACCTTCTTACCCTAAACCCTAACCCCAAATCCCTAAACCCCAAATCCCTAAGCCCTAAACCCCTAAACCCTAAAACCCAAATCCCCAGAAACCTAAACCCAAATCCCCAAAAACCTAAACCCTAGACCCCAAATCCCCAAAAACCTAAACCCTAAACCCTTTTTTTCTGGATTCGGCGGCTTGGTCTCTAGGGGGTAGTCCGGCAGTTTCTGGGCCTTGAGGGCTTGCGGTTTAGGGTGTAAGGAGTTTAGGGTTTAGGGCTTTAGGGTTTTAGGGCTTTAGGGGGTTAGGGTTTAGGGTGTAAGAACTTTAGGGTTTAAGGAGTTTAGGGTTTTTAGGGTTTTAGGGTTTAGGGTTTTGGGGGTTAGGGTTTATAGGGGTTTAGGGTTTAGAGGTTCAGGGTTTAGGGTTTTAGGGTTTAGTTTAGGGTTTAGGGTTTTAGGAGTTTAGGGTTAAGGAGGCATGCTTCCGATGTCCACGGGCTTCGGGGCCGATGGCTTGGGTTTCTAATCCGCCAACAGCAACAGAATGCAAGCAACATGCGATGATACTAGGGTTTAGGGTTTAGGGATTAGGGTTCAGGGATTTAGGGTGTAGGGTTTAGGGTTTAGGGATTAGGGTTTAGGGTTCCGGGATTTAGGGATTTAGGGTGTAGGGTTTGATAGGGCGCACTTGAACCAGGTAATGCGACAGGAGCACGATTCGTTCGCCTTTCGGCTGATGCTACAACTTCTGGTCCCATGCTTAAAGCACCGTCGATGACCGTCACCCCGGAGACAATCCGTCGACCCCGCTAAGCGCCAGCGCTTCTTCGTGATGAAAGTCTTGTCGCAAGCCAAAGTGGGTGTACCCACCGTGCAACTTCCTGTGGCCACACCGTTTGAAGCAATCTGAAAGCCTGCTGCTGCACAGTTATCAATCAACCCATCGTGCCTCTCTGGCACTTGCGTGCACTTTCCTGTCGCCACCAGTAACTCAACCAACTAAAGGCCCTGGAAAAAAAGAAACACATCCGGAGAGCACCCGGGAATCTGACAAACCCAGAAGAACCTTAAAGATCAAAGCTTCTGCCTACACTTTCCCTTGGCATCAGAATAAAGGGTTTGCATGCCTAGACCATAAGCCCCCCCCCCCCCTTNNCCCCCCCCCCCCCCCCAATGTCATCACCAAGCAAAGAGCATGACGAGAAGCATGACGAGAAGAGGAGATGGTCCAAACATCAGATATGGTTTAAGGTTGTCAAACAAACCTACCTCTTTTGAGAAACTCTAGAGGGGGATTGGCGCTTGGGGCCTCTATAACTAGAGCATAATCTCGGTGTATGTCATTATTGTAATTCTTCATGCAATTCCGATAGTAATCATACGTAAAAAACCATAGTAACAATAAGAATAGTAAGAGGAAGAAGAAGAAGCTTCTTATCATTGGTCGTATTAATCTAAGGCTGATGCGATTATTGACTATTATTAATGATAGTCATATATATATATATTATAATTCTTGTTAGTCTTATTAAGAACTGTCATTCCTGTGACTATGATTGCTATAAACCGGTCTGGGGACGATTGTTGTTCTCAGCTAGTTGGCTTCCATATAGTCTACACCCCAGAACCCTGAAGAACCAAAACACTAGAACCCCAAATCCTACAGTAAAACTCAAAACCCACAAGCTGTCAACCTTCAAACTGCACCGTTAAGCCCCTGAGCCCTGAGCCCTAAACCTTT
>CAJNJA010066319.1:0-22835 GCA_905231915.1 Symbiodinium necroappetens
TACGGTTGATGATCTAAATGCTGCATTGCCTTTAAGGACCCTAAACTATAGGAATTTATGGTATATTCCTTCTGGGGCAATGCAGGATTTATATCATCAACAGTAGTTCGGACCTTTGGCCTTCTAACCGTGAGCCCATGACCCACTAAAGGCACAGCCCCAAGACGAGCAGTTTCGGCCCGCTTCGGCCACGCTAAAACCCTAAAGCACTAAACACGGATATCCGGAAACCTAAACCAAGAAACCCTTTACCTTTACCCCAATCCATATTCTACAACCTAAACCCAAACTGCAGCAGAGCGGCCTTGTTGATGAGCTTCCACAGCGCGCAGCCATCACTCTCCTTTCGATTCGAAGGGTTACACGCTTTAGGTGTTTGCCTGTTAAAACGTGCCTTTGTTGGGGTTTTGGGGTTTATGATTCGATGATTTATCAAAATTATGGTGCCTTGTTAGGGCTCCTTCAAGAAACCAACAAGGGATTCTATAAGGGCACTACAAGGGTTCTATATGGGTAGTTCTCAAATTTAAGGCCCTTTCTCCCAAAATTTAGTACGGGCACCCTTGTAGAAAGGACCCTGAAACGGACCCTACTCCTAGTTTAGAGAACTGCCCCTCAAGCTCCCGCATCGCAATCCACAGCACATCAAGTCTCGGAGTTTGGCTGCCCTAAACCCCTTTTAAACCTAAACCCCTAAGCTCCTTAGTAGTTCCTTTTTGGGCTTACCGTATAGGATTCTAAATATGAACCATACAAAGGAACTACTTAGGAGCCTATGGGTAACCCCCAAACCCTAAACGCGGCTCCATGAGCGTGGCAGCAAGGAAAGGCGCTGCCCGCTCCGTGAGACACTCGATGGCGCAGCGACTTTGGGGCTTAGGGTTTGGGGTTTAGGGTTTAGAAGTTTAGGGGATTTGGGTTTAGGGGTTTAGGGTTGCTGTGTCTGGCACCCGGAAGGAGCTTTCTTCTGGTCAGGGTAAGAATTCCCGTTATTGGTACTTAAAACCCTTCAGGGTAGGATTCACGAATCTAGGTTTCTGCATTGCATGCCTTGCTCAACATGTAGGTGCTTTCTGCGAGATCCAGCCTCGGAATATGACTGTCCAGGCGAAGAAGGGGCCACGAAACTTCAGGGGCAGTGAGGGCCCAGCTGTATTCAATCTTAACTCGTTAAGTTTGGAGACTTGCAAGTTCGTCCGGTGGCATTGAACACCCCTCAAGACAGCGACAAATCGTCCGAAAGAGCACCGACCCCACTGACCTAGCCCCCCCGCAAAAGCCTATAAGTTACGGACAGGATCCTATCGTCAGAGCATCACATAATAATACAGTTGAATTACATACTGCAATCCAGCGCCGAGATAAACCGCGAAGCAGGGATGTAAGAGGCGTGTCCTGCAGGCTATGATGAACATCGCGATGCACCTGCATAGGCATAGGCTGCTTGGGCTTACTAAGCCCCATCCTCCCTCCCTAAACCGTATATAGAATCGAGCAGAACCTCTGAACTCCAAGAACTACAGCGCCCGATACCTATTCCACATTGAAAGAAGATGACTAACTGGAAGCCCGGTAGGCAGCTTTCCTTGCATGTAAATACAGACTATACCCGACCTGAAGTGTTTCAAGGCTTCCTTGTCCTGTGGTGTTGAAGCTGAAACTCTTATAAATCCCTGCACCCGAACCCCTGACACTGCGCATTGGGGTTTTTTCAGTTGCGACGGGAAGACAGCCGCGGGCGCTCCATGCGCGAAACTTAGCTGTATAACAATAACAACAATAGCAATGGTGATACTGGTATTCAACAAAAATTAATAACAAAGATAAACAACAGAAATAACAACAACAATAAGAATAATAATCAGAACAATAATAATAACACTAAGACTAATAACAACAAAAATATCCGTAGCACCAATAATCATGATAACGATACTGGCCAGAACGATAATACGAATAATACTGATCATAACAATGATTATGATACTAATAACCGTAAGAATCCTAATAATGTCACTAATCATAAGAACAAGAAGAAGAACAATAACAACAAAATCCAAAACAACAACAGTAATAATCAATGTCAATACTCAGACCTGGACCCCAAAAGTATGTAGAATAATAGCTATTATGTTACCTACTTTTGGGGGTTTTGGGAGTACCTATAGTCTCCATTGTAGTTCCTTTTTGGGGTTACCTTTTAGGATCCTTGATATAGATTTGGTTAAACCAAACGAAGGAACTACAATGGAGACTATAGGTAGGGTCCTAAACCCTAAAACCCTTTAAACCCTAACCCTAAACCCTAACCCCAAACCCTAACCCCTAAACCCTAAAGCCTAATAGGCATGGAACGTGGAATGCGAGACTCCCGGGTTGGCGCGAGCCTTTCAAAAAGGCCCCAAGGGGCTGTTAGGGTCTAGGGTTTAGGGATTTAAGGGTTCAGGGTTACATAAGGGGTTAAGGGGTTTAGGGTTTAGGGCTTTAGGAGTTTAATTATTATGGGTTTCGGAGAGAACGGCTCAAGGGGCTTACAGTGAGTCAAGAACTCTTCACTTACATGCTTTGGCTTGCCGAGCCTATTTATACAACCGCCTGAGTCTTTTTACTCGTAAGCTGCAGGGCCTGGATCGGAAGGAGTACTAGGTGGGACAATCGGATTCACAAACCAAAGTGCTCTGTGGCCCACACCGAGCCCGTCATGCTTCCATCTGCGGCCGCACGCTCGCCGATCTGGGCACCTTGGTCCGTCTATTATACCTGGTCCGTCTTTTATACCTTGCTCATGCGAGCCTCAACTTTGCAATTTCTCCTTGTCCAAACTGGAGCAAAATCTTCCCAAGCAACTTATTTCGATTCTGGTTGTTGTAGGAAGCACCAACTTGCCAACCCTAACATGGCTTTTTTGTGTTGGTCTTGCCGCCTTATGCAAGCCGAGATTCCTGGACAATATAACCTTTTCAGGTCTTGGCGGTTAGTGACGTAAACTTTAAACAGCTCCGGACATATGTGGACGTCCCCGACGGAAGGACGGCGGGTAGTTTGCTTTTCCCAGTGCCGTTCGGCAACCGCGTCGGCCCTCTGGGCACGAGTCGACAGGCATGGAGCTGCAAGTAGCTCATTAGCCACCCTTCAGCAGCTCTACCAAGACTCCTACATCTACACCACCTTGGCGTCAGGCAGCAGCTGCTTCCGCTCCTTGGAATGGTGCAGGTAGCAGATGAAGCCCCTGACGTTCGTTTGCTCTAATGCTCACCATCATCAGTCACTAGCAAGGAGGAGGTAAAGGAGCGCCGGTGGTTGTCATAATCGTGGTGGCGGCTGTGGTGACACATTATTGCGGGCGTAATCATCGTCATAGTCACCAGCATTGCCGCACGAAGCACCAGCACAGCTGACGACGACGGAGGCGACGACGACGACTAATTACAAGCACTGCCGCAGCGAGGGCAGCAGCAGCGGCGACGGGGGCGCAGCAGCAGCGGCTGCGACAACCACCCACACCA
This sequence comes from Symbiodinium necroappetens, assembly GCA_905231915.1. Taxonomy (NCBI): domain Eukaryota; class Dinophyceae; order Suessiales; family Symbiodiniaceae; genus Symbiodinium; species Symbiodinium necroappetens. The sequence goes on from CAJNJA010066319.1 coordinate 3,507, forward strand.
CCACCACCGCCGCCGCCACCACCACCACCACCACCACCACCACTGGCACCAGCACAGGCACCGGCACCCGCACCAGCACGCCAGCACCACCAGCACCACCAAAACACCACCACCACAACCCCAACCGCAGCTGCAACCGCAACCACAACGATCACGACAACGACAGCGACAACGGCAACCACAACGGCAACGACAACAACCGGACGACTCTTTGTCTTGCCATCGCTGTTCTGTCACCAATGCCGCATTAGGCACGTACCGTCATGACCCCGATGAAAGTCTTCATCCCCATGACTTAAATATCACGCCCGCATGTACATTCAGAAAAGTGCAAGTAGGTACGATGTCGTATGTATATAAGCGTAGACGACACAATGTCCTCAAGACTTCGAGGTGAGAGTCTTCGTCCTCCTGCTCAATTTGCGAGCGAGCATTTCCATAGAGGATGCCACCGAGGATAGATAGGCAGGCTCCGAGAATCTGACCATGCGTCAGCACCTGTGCTTCTCTTACGGAAGAAATCAGAAAGTCTTGTGCTGGGATTCTATATACCTTGCATTGTAGGGGGCATAAGATAGCGACGCTGAAACTTCCTGGCTTCCACTCTATGTCACCTCTATGTCAGGTTTAGGTGCAGGCCACACTCAAGCCATTTCCGCTGGATGGCTTCGCAGCTACTGGCATGGTAAATCGTGAAGGGTTGAACGATAATCCAGGATTACGAACCCTAGACCCCAATAACCCTAAACACAATTATGTTTTGTCTTTCAACTATTCTGAAAACTGCCCGCCATGACCTCTGGATACGGCAGAAACCTAACCTACCGTACAACCATAAGCTGAACCTCCGCAGCCTAAGTCCCAGATCCAACACCGCCCTAAAACCCGTCAACAGCCCTGATCGAACCCCTAAAAAAGACACTTTCAAGCGGGGTTTTTGATATAGGGTTAGGGTGAATCCAAATCGCGCCTTGGTATGCATACCAAAGGCTTCGATGCCAATGATGACGAACTTGTTGGCATTGACCATGACCTGGGATGATCTACTGTTCCGGGGTTAAGGGCCTAGTGGTTCGGAGGTTTCGGGGTTCGGAGGTTTAGGGCTTCAGGGCCCCGAAAGAACCAACCCGGGGGTTTAAGAGGAATGCAGGATTCAGGCTGTATCTCACATCAGTGCTCTCACATCAGCTCTGATTCTTGATGCATGGTCGGGGGTTGAGCTTGTCTGGGGCTTTGGGGCTTAGTGTAAGGAATTTGGCTCAAGCATTGCCATCCTGCCTCCAGTCACAGCTTCACCTAAACATCGTTGCGACACGAACTTGCCCGTCACAAAAGATCCGAGGTGCAGTATCAGCCCGGTCCTTGCAATATCCCTTAATGAAGGAATGTACCGTAAATTGTAGGGACCACCTCTCATTACATGTACACACACCCCGTACACAAGAACAGCGAGAGAAAACAGAACCGGGACCCCAAAACATGTCCCTCTGGCCATATAAGCCCTTCCAAAACACGGGGCGTAGGATCCCTGATATATTTTAGGATATATTCCTCAATTTGAGGGGTCTTGCAAGGCCTGGTTGCACATGCCACCCTGGCCTCTCCGACACTGCAACCATGACAGCGGGTTTACGATTTAGGGGTTTAGGGGTTTTGGATGTAGAGGTAACTCAACCAAAGCCACCCCAACACACTTTCCGAACTTGTAGACTTGTAGAACCAGTTGTGAAGCACAACCTCTCTTCTGGCCCCTTAATCGGCTTTGTTGGTTCCTCTGTGGATTCTAGGATCCTACCCATAAAACTGAAAAGCGACAAAGGAGACTGGCCGGCCGTGTCCACCCATAGCAGGGTGAGCTAAACCCTTTTGCATCCAGGCCTATTGCGACTGCCGGGTACCCTGAAGAAAAAGGCCAGGCAGAGCTAAACCCTAAAACCCTAAACCCCAAACCCTAGCCCAGACAACCGGAAATCACCGGCGGCCTTTAGGCCCGCGCTGACACGACGACCCTGCGACCCCCCTGGCACAAAGACCCGACCGCTGGGAATTGAGGGAGGCCCCAGTAACCGGAGCCGGCTTCGGTTGTTGCCTGTGGTATGGTCACAGCGGCTGGGACAGACAAACTTCCGCCTTCACTGGTGTGAGGTGGCGCCCTGCACCAAGCCATACCACAAACCGTAAGCTTGAAACTGCAGACGCAAAAACCCTAAACCCCACACCCAAAAAGCATGAACCCTCAACCTCTAAACCCCGAATGAGCTAGCGAGAGGCGAGGAAGCTGGTCGCGCTGATGAGACTCTGGGCCCAGATCCCCGTGAAGCCGATGGAAAGGCCGATGACGCAGCTCAAGCCGATGTAGACCTAGGGCTTAGGGTTTAGGGTTTAGGGTTCAGGGTTCAGGTTTAGGGTTCAGGGTTTAGGGGGCCATAAAGCTTAAGGTAACATACTGTTGATGATATGAATCCTGCATTACCTTAAGGACCCTAAACTATGGGAGTTATGGTTTGTTCCTTATTACGGGTCGTGCAGGATTTATATCATCAACCGTAGGGCTTAGGGGTTTACAGGGTTCAGGGGTTGAGGGCTTTGGGTTGAGGAATTTAAGGTTTAGGGTTTAGTGTGTATAGGGCTTACGGTTGATCCCTTTCACATGGCAAGAGCTTTTGGAGATTTCAAGTGGATCGCACAGGCCTTAAAAGGTTCATGTTGATCCATGTTACTCTGGTCATGGTCACTCTAGTTATTATAGTGCTAGGGTTATTGCAGTGAATTTGCAGTAGCTATAAGTACCTGCTTCCACTTCGGCCTAAACGTACTGTGAAATTTCTTCACAATGATACATCTTCTGCCAGATCAAGCGGGTCCCTAGAGAAACACCGTGGTCGTCAAGTACCTCACTTTTTGTACTGGTCGCCCAGGATGCGAATGGATAGTCCTCAAACGACCATCCATATTCCCTAAACCCTGAACCCTTAACCCTATTCTGCTTTCATTCGGTTCGCTGTTGTCGACTCCCTGCACCACGCTACCGTTTATGGCGCACTTCATCGCCACGATGGTGGACTCCTAAGTTATCGAACCCTGAGGGTTTGGAGGAGTAGGGCTTGAGGTTTTACTTTAAGCTTTAGGGTTTTGGCGGGTATTGGGCTTGTTTTTGGTTTAGGCCAGGCCTTGTCGAGGCTGGTGAGGTGGGCATAGGCCGCCGGAAACGCTTGGACCTCCCACAAGGACGGGATGGGGCGCGATGCCCTCCTTGTGCCCTCAAATAGGGGTCTATGGTCCCAAAAAAGGGGTACTTAGGGTCGAATAGAAGGTAGATGGAGGGTCTGGGGAAGGTTCGGGGCTTATAGGGCTGGGGGGAACTAGGGCTTTGGCTCCCATTGGAACTCGCATTCAGGATTTAGGGTTTGGGGTTTCAGGTTTACCGGGTTTAGGGTAAAGGGCTTGGGGGGTTTAAGGGCTACAAGCCTCAGGGGTTCAAATCATGGGTTTTAGGACTAGAGATTGAATTCTATTTTCCAGAGCTGAGCGGCTAAGCCTTTGGATGGGCTGTATCGGCTTTGCCTTTAAAGACTGTTGCGGACAATTATTCTCCGGGACACTCCCAAACCCTCCATCTACACTCGCTGAGATCCTAAATAATTACCTACTGTTCGGGGCCAGTTGCCCTTGTTTGAGAGCACAGGGACGTTCCTGGCTTGCCTATGAAGAAATACGATGTTTCAGGTCAGAAGTCAGAAACCCAGCACAGAACCACCCAGAGACTCCAATATCCCTTGATTAAGGAATATACCCTAAATCATATTAGGGTTCCCTATTATAATTTACGGTATATTCCTTAATATAATTAAGGGATATTGGAGTCTCTGGGCACTCGGGACCGGACGGAGCCTCAAGCAAAGAGGAAAGCGGGCTGCAAGGCGGGGCAGGTCGTCGGTTTGCGCTTTAAAAGGGGGTTTTAGGGTTTAGGGTTCAGAGTTCAGGGTTTAGGGTTCAGGGTTTAGGGCTCAGAGTTCAGGGTTTTGGGTTTGGGGTTCAGGGTTTAGGGTTTAGGGTTCAGAGTAAAGCCACAAAGGACAAAGAGCCTCGCCCATGAAGTAGGCTGCAAGGCCAACCGGGATCAGCCCCATCCTTTGGTAGAATGGCATTTCAGAGTTCTGCTGCCCTTTCGGTTTGTCCGTAATTTCGGCTACTGAAGTCTTGAGTTCGACGTTGAGGAGGCTTTGGTACTGGACAGTGTCAAGGGGCTCGGGCTTAGAGTTTGAAATTTAGATGTTGGGGTCTGGCACGAAGTGGTTCCCATTTCGAGGCTTCGGTTGTCTTCGGTGTATGTATAGGCTTGACAAAGAACCTCCATCTGTTCTCTTTGCTGAAGCTGTACTCATGATCTCAAGTGATGTTGTCTACCATTCCCCCAGCCATTCCAAAAATAACAAAAAGGGCTCTCACGGGGTCGGTCACGAGCCGGGAGTCCACAGTGTGGAACACAGCACGTGCTCGGGTTATTCTTGTTTGTCTGGGTCTGAGCTTGAGTGGGGTGAAGCGTTGGGTAAGGTGTAGGCGAAGGGATTGTTTCTGTCACATCCTACAACATGCCAAGCATCATGTTGTTGATAATCGTGATACCGGTCTTCGAGATGTCCACCGGGTGCTGCTCCTTCAACGACGCGACTAACAAGCTAACTGTCCCTGCAAGCCCTTATAAGCCCTAAACCCTACGCCACCTATAGTTACGCCTTATACCGTGTTCGAAGCGGGTCCTTGGACAGCAAGAGGCGCTGAAGCAGCCGATCACATACAGCCACCACGCTGTTGAGCATCACCCATCCGATGCCCCCCCAGTGTTCCGAATGGAGCTGCGAGACGTACCTTGCTCTCTAGGCCTCTATGGTTTGAAGCCCTCGGTTCCGCTTCAGGACTCAACCAATCATGATCGGATCGCACTAGAGCTTTCCTACTACAAGAGCGACCAGACGACAACGACAGCACGCTTCGGCTTCGTAGATGTTCACCAACCCCCCTGACGCCTACGACTGGGCAGCTGCAATCGCGCTGGAGGTTCTAAACACCACAACAAAATCAAGCCCCATGCATCGACAACTAGTACCATACACAGGCTGGAAATTGTCAAGTCATAGTGTCGAGTGTCGGGGGGAGAGACGGTCGCATATCTGAGCAATGGGGCGAATACTGATATAAAGACGACAGCCCTAAATACCTGAATAAACCCTCCCGATTCATGCTCATCCACATCAACAGCCCTAAACCCTATACCGTACCTATACCCCAAAACTCGCAGGACCCTGCTCAAGTAATGCTAGTAGGAAGGCCTAAACCCTAAACCCTACATCATGTCAAGAGGAAGAAGCATCACCGCCCCGGCCACCATGACCAGGATGGCGCCGACCATCTGACCGCTGATCCGAAGTGGCTCAGGGTAGAAGCGCTCGATGAGCCTCGGCGATGATGGGGCGTCCTAGAAGGGTTCCATAAGCGTTGCTACATAAGGATTCCATAACTCCATAAAGGGTTCCATAGAAGATGTTATATGAAGGCTCGGTACAAGCTACTATATCAGGGTTCTATAAAGGGTTCTATGAAGAAAAAACACTATATGGTGGTTCGATACAAGCAACTATAAAGGGTTCCATAAAAAATATACGATATGATGGTTAGATACACGCTATCTACGATATGAGGGTTCTATAAACCCGCAACATCAACCCTTCTGCTGCACCTTCCCTAAACCCTAAACCCCAGCCCCAATTCCTCGAGTCCAAAACCGCAAATCCTAAATCCTTGAACCCCGACCCTAAACCCCAACCCCAAACTCTAAACCCTCAAATCCTATACCCTGAACTCAGCCCCTGAATCCTTAATCCTAAACACAAAAATCCGTAAACCCCAAATCCTAACCCCAACAAGGCCCTAAACGGCTTCCACTGCAGCCACGGGGCAGGGAGAAGAGTGGTGAGGCACTGCGAAGTACGATGACTAGGGACATAGGGGCGCTCTTCCTCGAGACGCTTCTTGGGTTCTTGACTTCGGCTTCTTCTGCAGGTCTAGTTTAGTGTCTAGATGAGGTTTATATTAATATGTGGTTTATTTGAAGTTGGCTATATCGGATTTATGTCCGGTGTACTGGATTTGGGGTAGGGAGATTCGTTTTTTCGCTTTCTGGAAGTGTGTTGCAAGGACACTGGTTGCTTTGCTGTCTTGGGGTCATAATATTACCCCAACGCTGCCAAAGTGTCGGCTACCTACGAAGATTTCGGGACGGCGATTCGTAGGCACTTGCGTCAAAAGGTTGTTCAACAAGTGTGTGACCCAAAGACTCCAAAGACCTTCGCGAAGGAGTGTTACTGCTTAAAGATATAGCGGCATTCAAGATTGGCAACAAGTTCCGGTTATAATACAAGTATGATAGACCCCACAACCCTACTGTAATTCAGGCCCTAGATAAGGTCCATGAATTAATTAAGGCGCTGTGGAGTCTCTGGCTGACAGTCGTCATTGTGTTTTGACGCTACACGGCCCTGCGCCAGACGAAAACATCTGCGACGAAACCGATGAGCATTGGACCCTAAACCCTAAACCCTGAACCCTAGAAGACAAAGAAGGGAGGTCCGTGTGACCTAATCAAAGTCAACACTAATAGGCCTGATTGTCCAGGCTTGTTTAGGGCCTCAATAAACCACAAAGGCCATAAGACATAAGACCATTGAGAATAAGAACAACAATGACAACAAAGGCAATGACAGCAACAACGCGTGGCCATAGAGGTAAGCAAGCAAAGTCTTCCCTTTATGTCTGTCGCCTTCTGCCCCAAAAGGCGAGAATGGATATCCTGGAGATGGTCTAGTTCTTCAACCCGAGATTCTGAGAGACGAGTACATATTAAGCTAATCTCAGCCCATAACCGTCATCTATGTACTCTAAACCCTGTTAAGCCTCAAAGCCTACAGTAAACGAACCTAAACCCTTACATGCCCTAGAGCCCTGACTTAGGCTGAACCCTGATACACCCCGGCAAACCCAAATCTCCGAACCCTACATCCTGAACTCTCAACCCAGACCCCAAATCCGAAGCCAACCTAAAAACCCTAAGCTCTAATCCCTTACAAGTCCGTAGATCCTAAAATGCTGCTCATGCTGAGGGTCAAGGCTAGGATGGAGGTCAAGAGCATGCCGCAGAAGCAGGGCACCACCTTGACGCTCTTGTCTTTGGGTGCTGGGTTTAAGGCTTTGCGGCTTTTTGAGGTGTACTGTTTAGGGTTTAGGGGGGGCTTTGGGGTTTAATGGGCTTGTTGCCCTAAACCCTAAACGCTCTTATTACTCTGAAGGGTTTAGGGTTTAGGCCGGGCTGTGGAGTTTTTCCCTCTCACATGGCTAAGGATCAATGCCCACAAGCGAGGAGGCTTTGAGAACAAAGACGACGAATTAGGGGTTTATTGCATTGAGCCTTACCGTATAGGGTTTTGACAAGATCGCCTGCGGGGAAAGGTCTGGGTGTTAGGGATCTACAGGAGTTCGTTAATTGACCGGCAAAGATCACAAAGAATGCAATTCAACCCTATAAACCCTAAATCCTATAAACCCTATAAGCCCTATAAACCCTAGAAGTCCTATAAACCCTACAAACCCTCAACCCGAGCAACTGTTCTGCAGGGATTCCTAGGGCCTCCCATACCCTAAACCCGAAACCCTTCTGTATGGTCTTACAGGGGGCCTTTAGAGGCCCAATGAGGGGAGAACTGGGCCAGCTAAAAGTCCGTAAGACAGATTTATACAGTAGGGGTTTAGGGTTTGGGGGTTAGGGTTTAAGGCTGGTTTAGGGCTTCGGAGGGCCTAACCTTAAGCTATCATGGAACTGACACCTCACTGAGGACACTACCATGCACCAGCGCAGGAAGTCCCGCAGGGAGCCGATGTGCAAGTAGGGGAAGCCGAAGATGAGCCTCAAAAGCTTTGCATGGACTTGTGGGTTTAGGGGTTTGGGGATTTTTGGGGCTTAGGGTTCAAGGTTTTCGGGTTGAGGGCTATAGGGGTTTGTTTATCCACTTTATATATATATATATATACACAAATACATGCATGCATACATGCATGCATGCATATATATATATATGTATATATAGAGAGAGATACATGTATGTGTATATATATATATATATTCATACATACATACATACATACATACATACATACATACATATATATATATATACATACATATAATGTACATACATATACATGCAGAGAGAGAGAGTGTGAGAGAGAGAGAGAGATTACATGTATACTTACCACAAGCATGCGCTGTGCAAGAGGTTTGGGTTTGGGTTAGACTTGTTCGATGAAGCCAGGTTCCCGATTAAAGCCTTGCTACTGGCAGTACCCTCGCACCTATAGTTCGTGTTGCCGATGGTGGTGAGGATTCCTAAAAAATTCTACGGAATTCTGGAGCCGAAAAATGCCAACAAAATCACAAACTCCACTAGACACCTGTTCTACATCTCTAGTACAGATGCTCTCATGGAATCCTTCTGCAGCTCGTCTTGACAGGCTAGCATGGAGCCCATTTTGATTTCCAAACTGCCCGGGACGGGCGGCATGAAGAAGGCAGCGAAGAAAAGCTGCAGCCACACCAGGCCTGGGTCTGTTTGGAAGGACGGAGAAATCGGTCCGAAACGGATTCCGGGTTTAGGGGTTACAGGTTTTGGGCAAGAAAAGCGGATCTCTCTGGAGGTTTAGGGGTTTAGGGCTTTGGGAAGCAAAGAAACGAAGGATCGCAGGGCCCCCGGGCCCCGGGGGTTTAGGGCTTCGGGCGGCCAATTCGCAAATCCGAAACCCTAAAGCCCTAATCGCTTTAAAACACCCGACACCCCAAACCATGCAAACCCTCTGAGCCCTAAAGCATCCCGACGATTCATCAAAGAGGCTGCACTCCAGAGGAAGCGCCTGGACTGCCAGCTTGTTGAAGAGGAGCATCCTCGCTTTGGCTTGAGGCTTGCTTGTTAGGCTAAGGTTTTAATTAAGGTTTATGGCTCATAGGGTTTGAGGGATAGGGCTTTCTACTTTTAGGGTGTGCTCACTTCGGCTTGGAGGTTCGTTAGGGCTCCGTTTTAGGGACTGCTAGAAGCGAGGCAAGGTTTAGGGGTGGAGGTTTGGACTTGGGGTGTGCAGCTGCAGATTGAGGGCTCAGGGCTAGTCTACGCACGAAGACACCAAACATGCCTACTAAATAAACGTACCTATCTATCTATCTATCTATCTATGTCTTCTACACTTCTACACCTAATAAGGCCAGCAGAACTAGCAAGCATCCGTCCCCAAACACCCGTTACACACGTCATATATTCCCCGACCGTGTAATCTAAAACTCTCGCTGGGAGAAACATCCGTCTAAGCCGAGTCGGGTGGCCCCACGGAGGAGAAGCAGTTGCAGGTGCACGCCAAGAGCATCTCCATCTGCTGGGCGTGGAGAGATGCCATGATCTTCAGTAGCGGATACTAGTTTTGGGTTCACGTGAATCTTGAGCCGGCACCGGCTGCAGATTGGAACGACATTGCACTGCCGAAACCAGCATCTCAAACCCTAACCTCACAGTTCACATGATCTGCAGGTAAAGAATGGGTTTATAAGTTGTAAGTCGTAGCTACCGTACTTACTGCACGACTCTGCTCCCGCACACGCCACGAGCACGGTGCAAACCCTACAACGTCATCAGGATAATGTGTGTGTATATATATATATATATCATACATACATGTCTGTGCATGTGGGTGTGCGTCTAAGCGCGCAAGTATCCACAATTCTGGATAAAGGTTTAGGCCTAAACCCTGAAATCGTGAACCGCCATGCCCCAAAGCCCACATTCTCTTTGCCATCTCTTCGCCCGACGACTGCTGGTCTTTGCAGCATTTTCGTTAATGCCCGGGGTTGACGGGCTGAAATCTCGAGGTGTAGGTGTAAGTAATGGCTGCGTAGTTTCGGGGTTTAAGTTAAGGTTTTACAAGTCGTCGCTTTTGATGCTTCGGGTTCGGGGTTTATGCTAAGGGCCCACGTATTCCTCGGATAGGATTTTGGAAGCATGAAGACGTTGTGGGATAATGCTTAATCCTAAACCCTCAACCCTAAACGGGGAGTACTTTAAAACGCTAGGGTTCAGGGTTGCGTTTATCGGCCCAACATTCTTTGCTTGGGCTTCGAGCAATTAAAGCATCAGGGCTGTCACTGTGTGCGGTTAGCAGTTGCAAGTAACAAGCTAGTGTATGTATATACATTACATGAATATATGTATATGTGGATTAAAAAGACAGACGCTCACATACCGTGGCTGTGTATCCGTTTTCTTCTACTTGTATCGTTACATCTTGACTATGTCGGCCTCGTAGGATGATTGAGCGAGCGTTCTTCTCAGGGTGTCTTGCTGTCATGTCGGGGCCTCAATGAATATGTAGAAAAACTTTTAGGGGGAGTATATTCTACGATAACTACAGGGGGACCGGAAAGGGGTAGTGCTACCAATAATTCTGACCCCTGTTGTAGTCACGCCGGCAAAATAAAGGCTGCAACGCCGAACCATAAGCCCTAAGCCCTAAAGCCCTTCAACCCCGAAACCTTAAATCCTAAACTTGCCCTAAACAGCCTAAACCTTCAACCCCGAACCCTTAGCCCTCCTTGGCCGTGAACCCTAAGCCCAAGCCCTAAACCTAAGCCGGCCAGAGGCTGTACAACAGGGCCGCACTCCCGGCCGCAGCCACGAAGCTCAGAAATACCAAGGCAAACTCCTCAGAGGGTATAGGATTTAGGGAACGTTGAGGGCTTAAGGTCCTCATGTTTTTCTGTACTGGTGTATGGGTTAGGGCTAAAGGGTTTAAGGCTTCATTCAATCTGCTATTGGTGTAGGGGTTTAGGCCAGTTTAGGCATTAGGGTTTAGGGATCAACAAATAAGCAAGCAAGTAGCCAGCTACATAAGGAAACAACTACATATAGATATATTTAGCTATACAAATGTACACACACACACACCTATATATATATAAAGAGAAAAGCAAATAAATAAAATATAAATATAAATATAAATATAAATATAAATATAAATATAAATATAAATATAAATATAAATATAAATATGAATATAAATACAAATATAAATAAATCAAAATAAATAAATACATACATACATATATATATATATGTCCGTGTCGCGCGTCGGTAGCCCCCCCCCCATGGTATACGCAAAATCCTCGTGAGGGTCGTCTCAAAAGTGCCAACCGTCACAGGGATGGGCCCCTCGAACCTGAGATCCTCGTGAATGTTGTGACTGTTGAAGCTATGCAACTTCCTGGCGTGTCCAAAGTGGCGACACGCACCTGGATGGGCCATGGTTTCGGTCTGCGCCGCGCCCAGCTGCTGACCCTCAACCCTAAAGCTTTTCATATCTTTGGGTGAGGATACGGACAGTTTCTGCCGGGTCAACACTGCGGACGGCCCCAGCCGGGTCAACATTGCTGCAGGGTTCTATTCCATCCCGCACGGGCTTTCAGCCCCTAAACCCTCAACCCCCTGTTCCCAAAACCTGAAGCCCTTAGAGCCTAACATCTCAAAATCCCGGAATCCCTTCAAACTCCATAAAGACCCCAAGCCTAAAAGCTGTGCAGTGCTGCAAAAGCACCAGTAGGCCGTCGCAGAAGGAGCTGCCACTCCAGGCCCCCTTTAGGGTTTAGGGTTTAGGGGTTTAGGGTTTAGGGGTTTCGGCTTTAGGGTTCAGATTTGCTCCGAACTGTTTTTTGATGGCTTCTTCAGGGATATATTTTAAGATTCAAGGGTTGGAAGTAGCGCTTAGCTTTCGGGGCTTCGGGCGACTTTGGCGTTTCTAGGGCCAAGGTTACCAGCTTATGGGGTCTCAAGCTTGGATGCCGCTCTTCGGGTGTTGCCCGAGAGGCACCAGTAGGGTTAAGTGTTTCGGGTTAAGGTTGAGGGTTTAGGGTTTAGGTTTATTAAGTGTTTCGGCGATTCGGGTTAGGGATGTGGAATAAAATATACCTATGGCCTATGGCCCGGAAAAGGCATATGCCGCTTTCAGGAAATATGTTCTACGCAGACATCGTGATAAGAAGCCCGAAAAGCATGCCTCCTGATGCAATGTCCTAAAGGTTCATTGGAAATAAGCTGCTTTTCTCAACGGCTTATGTTTTGGGGTTGGTTTCGGTGCTCATGATGCCTGCATGGGAGTCTTCCGTCAGCAACGTCCAGCCTTTGCTGGGGTCCTTGTTTACTCTTTTCAGCACTATAGTGCTATCTTTCATCAGCATTAATGATGATAACAATGATATTATTAAGATTACTATGCCTAGTATGATTATAACCTTTATGACAGCTTCAACTCAAGGTACCCCTAAACGCAAATCATATGGGGTTTCAAAGTCGATGCACAATACTCCAGAAGAACAATCGGCCTCGGAGAAAACCTCACTGGTGACTTATGCCTTGGCCTAAACCCTCAAACTTTAGGGTTTGGGGATTTGGACCTGAGATTCCTCATCGTCTTGCATGATTTGTCCATAGATGTTCTGCTGTATATGCCACTACTACGACACACTCACTAGAACAGGGTGGCAAAACGTGGTAAATATTTAGGATTCCATATCCACTTAAATGGACTTACCTTAAACCCTTTTGCAGTAGGCTTCGTTCGCCCGGAACTGCTGTTGCCGTGAAGCAGCGCAGCACTCATGACTGCGCAACCCCGCACAACGCCTACTTATGACAGGCCATGCAGTTACCTTAAACCCTTAACCCACCCTAAACCCTAAGCCCTAAACCTTAAACCCTAAACCTTAAACCCTAAACCCTGAACATAAATAGGAAACCGTGCCCGACGAGCCCGGCAGTGCCTGGAGCGTTTCGAGGAGAGCCAGGGCCAAGGCTGTTCCCGCCAAGATACCTCGGCTTTTGTTTTGGGTTTAGGGTTTAGGGTTTAGGGTTTAGGGGGGGGTGTGGGGGTGGGGGTTTAGGCATGCATGTTAGAATAGGGTTCCCTCCAGGGGTTCCACAATGAGGGCTTGATTCTCAGGGTTTTAGGGTTTAGCGTTTCATACAATACTTTCAATAGGATTTTGGGTGTAGTATACCATAGCCAGTGATGGGGAGCTCGAAAGACTACAGTAGTAGTAACAACTATATTCAGTATTCAGGCTCTATATTCGGGCGGCTCGTTCAGCTGGACTCCCGACTATTCGGAGCCGAATGTTGTAATAATATACCGGGGGGGGGAAGTTCAGACAACACCTGCAGACACCGAGAGAGTCCCAGCTGTCTTGCGACTAGGATTTACGTTTCAAGGTTTCGGGGTTAAGATGATTGCAGATCGTGGTCTGGCTAGACTTAAGCCCAGTAGCATAAAAGGATGGTCTAAGCGAGTTCTTATGCACGAGGAGACAAGACAACACCACGGTGCCCCAGCGCGAAGCCTCCAAGGGAGCAGCCACGATGGGGGTTTAGGGTTTATCCGGACCCCAAAAGTATGTAGAATAATGGCCTTTTCTGGGTTTCGGGCCATTATTTCACAGGTAGGCCCAGACGAGATCTTTCTAAAGCACAAGCGACGCGTCAACGGTTTTTCTGGTGGGTTTAGTGCTGCGTTGTTGTTCACATGCATCCTTAGAGGTACAGTAAAGAAGACCACAGAAAGTTGGAAGGTCCTTGGGGAAATTCGCATACATATCCTAAAACTTAGATTTGCTTAGCCGTAGTTTAGTAGTTTTTTTTGGTGTTTTCAAAAAAACCGAAAAAACTACCCTAAAAATAACTTTCAACATGTTTTTTTTTATTTGGGTTACTCGTCGAAGCTTATTTTCCGAAACTCATTGCATCGTCCGTGGCATCCCTTTACACATTTCGGAAATGGTCTTCTGGAACCACCACGCTGGCACACACAATCTAACTCAAGACGTAGGCCTATAGCTGACTTGATTGCATAGTTGTTCTTCGACGTGGCTCTGCTCTGGTGTGACATCGCCAACGATCTTGCTGTGGTCAGTCCCGGGCCCAAACATGATGACACAACTGCCTAAGAATATATAACTGAGCTACCTACCCAGCAGCCTTAGCAGTACATCCAAACAAGTACCATAGATAACTTGCCCTATGAGCGCTTAATCGTCCACACCAGAAGTTTTTGTCGTCGAAGGACCGAAAAGTTATTTAGGACATGCTTGTTGCTATTTGCTTTCCCTCGTCTGTGCTTCCATGGGCGGACAAGCCCTGGCTGTTCCGGCCAGGTGTTTCGGCCAAGTGTCAAACGCGGCTGTCTCGGCCACAGATTAAAGTCCCAAGTAGTTGGTGGCTGCTTCGGCCAGAGGCCCAGAGACATAACGTTCTCTTGAGCAGCGCCGTTGCCTGCATGCAAGGCTCAAGGTAGGATGAAGCAGTACTTTGCCGGCCCTTGGAATGGGCTGCAGTCTCAGATCAGTTCACAGCTTGCTGAAGGTTCCCTGAAATTTGCAAAGCTTCAGTTTCCCAGCATGCTGTCGGACGTGCATGGGTTTTGTCGCCATTTGCTAGGCTCAATCGATCCTGCCTATAGATCAAGGCCCTCCTTGGGGTTCCAGCCGTTGAAGCAATGTTCGGTGGAAGGGGTCGCAGGGACCACGAGGATGACAATGAAGGCAGGCGTCGATCAAGATCACCGCATCGCCGTATGCAGTGGCGATGGTGCTGGAAGGTTCAGGACGGGATCTGGTATTGGGTCTGGTTTCTCAAGGACACCAGCACCTCCGACAACAACGGCACTCAGGACGGCCATTCCCAAGGATGAAAGTCTGGAGCACTGCATGATCGATGTGCGATCCCAAGCTAGCTGAGCTTGCAAGGCCGACTGTATAGCACCACTCTCTGAATTAAAATCTCCCGTCGCAGACGAGAGCCGGATAAGAGGCTGTTTTTCTGCAATGTCGTTACATCGTGCCTGCAAGCGAAGCAAACATGCCCGAGCTGCTGACAGAAGTGCGGCTTTTTTGCAAAGCCTTAAGCTATAATAACAGCCAAGGAAAGACAGAATATGTGTATAGAAATGGATAAACTATTTAATAGTATGTACCATGTCTACCTTAACATGTGACCACACAAAACCACACGCACACTTGAAGGCCTTAACTCCTACTCCCCCGAGCCCAAAGCCCAGAACTTCCCGAAAAGAAACAACTTTTAAATACAAACCCGATAACTCCCAAGCCAGACCCCGAGCCGAAAACAACCACGCATACCAAACCTTATAAAACTTCCTAAACCCCCAAACCTAAACCCCGAAGCCCCCAAAACGACCGTAGCCTGGAAACCTGAGACTGGCATCGAATGGCGAGCCGGAGCACACCAGAACGGTGATAGCGGGGAGGACCGATCTTAGCGAGGGGCCCGAGTTGAGTTCTCTTTGATAGTATCGGATCGGAGGGAGGGAGGGAGGGAGGGAGGGAGGGAGGGAGGGAGGCCGATTTGCAACTGCAGTGCTTTGCATGCCAAAAGGAGTTCTCTACAAACCCTTTAACTGCGAAGCCAGACCCCGGCCTAATACAACACGCAGCTTTGAAAACAAACCTTACAAAAAAATTCCTCAAGCCCCGCAGGCCGATGTCTCCCACATATGGACATCGTTTTAAACTTGCTGCTGGCACCCAGGACCAGGAAGCCCTCGCTGTTGCTGCCCAGGGGTGTCGCCAAGAAATGTTGGTCAATGGCACAGAGCCAAAAAATCAGAACTGGACGCGGCTGGAAGACTGAAGTCTTCATTCCGGCCAAGGGACAGAAATGCTTTATGGCTGCTTCGGCCACTACAGTTGCTCTGCAAGCAGCCAAGCAGTCAAGCGGACTAGTCCACATCATCTAAGTGCGAAGATCGGGGGCCAAGGCCCAGTGCCTGCACAGCCGCCAACCGTTACCAAGCGAGCGTCCTGGCCCAGGAGTGCTGTTGTCGTAACCGCGGGCGGCCTTACGATTCGTATGGCCGCCCGCGATTGCGGCAACAGCAAAGCAGGCTCTCGTCACACCGCTGGCCGGGTGTGAAGGCAAGCATGTGAACGAAGACCGCCTCACCTGCCCATTTTCGGCCGGCATTGCCTTCTGCGTGGTTCTTGGCCAGCAGCTTGTCTGCATTTATGAAGTCACATTTTCGCTTGTTCCCCACGGTCTTAGCCTCTCAAACATTTCATTGATGACTGTTCCGACAAAATCTCCATGAGGTCGTGCGCGGGAAGAAAGATTCGTCGAAGCGGCAAAGATCCAGTCTGTGGACATTCTGCGCATTGCGGAGGATGTCCACAAACTGGATCTTTGCCGTCTTTGCCTGACTTGGTGGTCTGCCGCTGCAGCTTCTGCGTTGCTCCCGGCCTTAGCTTCGAATAGGCTGCTTCGGCCTCGCCAACTGTTTCGGCCTGCTGCTTCTGTGGCATGACGTCGATCGTCTACGAACAATGACGACGAAAAAGCAATGACAGGGTGTTCGCTGCCAATGCATGTCGTATATTTTGTTGTACTTATAGCCTCACCATGCAATGAATGATGCATGTCTAACAAAATCAATGTTCTATGTATCCGTGAGCGTAGGAAGAGTGAGGGTGCAGCTTGAAACTGACCGCCATCTTTCTCTCTCAAGTTTTTTAATCGTTACTTAGTCGCTGCGCTTGGCCCTTCGCTGCACAGTATCGAGCCATGCTGACATCCGGGGCCAACATGAACTTTGTTGGACAGTTTTACGACGCCGTCTGTCAGGAGATCACGACACCGGTGCTAGCAGGGATCACGACAACAAAGCTATCAAAAGAGAATACCGTGGATAACCTCAGCAGGTTGACGCAGACCTGCCTGACATTCATCGAATTCCTAAGCTTATCTGCAGCAGACGATGACAGAGCCAAGTTCACGGTGGAGTTTTGCTTGGCTTTGCAACTGTTTCTGGAAGGACGAGTCAAAACAGGAACTTTTGCAAAGGAGAGATCTCTGAAGGTGGAGGACGGCTGCTGGCCCAAAAAGCCGGTGCTTCCACCTGGGACCGACCACCTCATCAGGCACAGCCGCATCTGCCGTCTAAGGTATTTCTTTGGGCACGACGAATGGCAGAAAATGGCCCAAATGGCATTGACTTTGGATCTCAGTTGCTCGACTCTGCGCTGGTTGCGAATGCAAGGTCCCCCTCATGAAAGTGACGACTATGTGGAACTGCGCCAAATCTTCGCTGTCTTGGAAGGAAGCCTGCACGACTCTCACTTTCTGGTCCGTTGCCTGCCGGTCATCCGTGACATAGATGGTGACTTGCTGGGAATGTTGCCTCCAAGCCCGGAGGCAGCAAACTCGCCGTCTGCGGCTTCGGATGCGGCTATGGCCTCAGATGACGATGCTGTGACTTTGGTTTTAGGCCAAAGCAAGGAATTTGGAGCGATCCTGTCTCTGGCACGAAAAGACTTCGAGTGAACCGTGGACTAAGGGTGACTGACGCAGGATGTCATCGTCATGTTGGCTGATCTGGCTGAACAATAGTAATCAGCTGCTTCGGCTTGATTGTGCAGCAAAACTTTCAGTCTGCTACCTGGCTGCTTCGGCCATTGTCGTGCAGCAACGTTTTCAGTCTGCTACCTGGCTGCTTCGGCCATGGTCGTGCAGCAAAGCTTTCAGTCTGCTACCTGGCTAAGCTTTATGGCAACGTAAAACAGGGTCGCTTGTCAATCGTCTACGAACAGTGACAACAAAAGTAGTAACAGATTGTTCCCGGCCAGCGCTTTTCGTATTGTTGCACTAAGTTAAGTATATGACAATGAGTGATGCATGTCTAACAAAATCGTAGGAGGAGTGAGTGCAGCTTGAAACTGACCGCCATCTTTCTCTCTCAAGTTTTTTAATCGTTACTTAGTCGCTGCGCTTGGCCCTTCGCAGCACAGTATCGAGCCATGCTGACATCCGGGGCCAACATGAACTTTGCTGGACAGTTTTACGACGCCGTCTGTCAAGAGATCACGACAACAAAACTAGCAAAAGAGAATATCCTGGGTAACCTGAACGGGTTGATGATTACCTGCCTGATTTTCCTCGAATTCCTCAGCGTATTTGCAGAAGATGATGACAGGGCCAAGTTCACGGTGGAGTTCTGCTTGGCTTTGCGAATGTTTCTGGAAGGACGAGTCAAAACAGGAACTTTTGCAAAGGAGAGATCTCTGAAGGTGGAGGACGGCTGCTGGCCCAAAAAGGCAGTGCTTCCACCTGGGACCGACTCGCTATGCAGATACAGCCGGATCTGCCGTTTAAGGTTTCTCTGGATGGATGACCAATTGCAAAGCCTGGCTTTCACTCTGGATCTCAGTTGCTCGACTCTGCGCTGGTTGCGAATGCAAGGTGCCCTTCATGACCCAAACTATGTGGAACTGCGCCGAATTTTCGAAGTCTTGGAAGGAACCCTGAACGACTATCACTTTCTTGTCCGCTGCCTGCCGGTCATCGTCATCCGTGACACAGATGGTGACTTGCTGAAATTGTTGCCTCCAAGCCCGGAGGCAGCAAACTCGCCTGAGCCAGCAAAGTCGCCTTCTGCGGCTTCAGATGCGGCTATGGCCTCAGACGACGCTTTGGCTTTAAGTCAGTGCGAACAATTTGAAGCGTTTGTGGCTCAGACGTACTCAGACTTCGGGCTAACGGTCAGTGATGCTCCGGCTGAACAGCAATAATATTACTGTTCAGCCGGAGCATTTAATAAGCTGCTTCGGCTTGTGCAGCAAGTCTTCTACCTGGCTGCTTCGGCCAATCATTGTCGTCGTGCAGCGCAAAGCTTTGAGTCTACTTCGGCCATTGTCGCGCAGGAAAGTTTGTTACCTGGCTGCTTCGGCCACTGTCGTGCCTCCGTCTAATGGCTGCTGCGGCCCAAAAAATCGCATGACGAACGAGACGTTTCGGCAAGAATGTCGCAAAAATAAACTAAGAGTCGCTTTGCTGCAAGAGATGGGGAGGGTAGGTCTTTGAAACCTTGCTTAAGAACTACTAGTACTACTCGAGTACTACTCTAAGTACTAGTACTACTGATACTGCCAGCTGCTAGTACTGCTGGTACTCCTAATACTACTAGTATTAGTGCTAGTACTACTAACTACTAGTAAAGTAAGTACTACTAATAGTACTATAGTACTACTAATAGTACTGCTATTAGTAGCACTAGTACCAGTACTACGAGTACTACTAATACTACTAGCACTACTCATAGTACCATTAGTCTTAGTACTACTAGTACTACTGGGAGTACTACTAGTACTACTAGTACTACTAGTACTACTAGTACTACTTGTACTAC
>CAJNJA010066330.1:8042-18825 GCA_905231915.1 Symbiodinium necroappetens
TAATAGTAATAGTAATAGTAACAACAACAATAACAATAGCAGTAACAGTAACAGTTACAGTTACAGTAACAGTGACAGTAGTAGCAATAGTAGTAGTAATAGTAATAGTGATAGTATAACAGCTAGTAATTGTAAAAGTAATGCGTGAGGGTTGGTATACGATGACATCGCAAAGTGCTCCCCTCAGAAGAGCAATGTTCAAGAATAAATAGTTGTGGTGCTCGCGATAGGTCTGACAACTGTCCCTTGCAAGCAAACGCAGGTACTTTTGTCGCTCGCTGGTTCAGAGTCTGTTCTCTGTGCAACGGGGTACACGCACTTTGCTATGGCTGGAGAATCACTAAGTTGTGCTCAGTCACTTGAGCCAAACGATTGCCGGCTTATGAGCTTGACGGACTGAGAGACATGAACTTGGGGCTTCACTTGGTAGCACAAGACTGCCCAAGTTCGGCTCCCGCTCGGTAGTCAAAGACTTCCCAAGCTTCCACATATACAGTGTAACATAGCTCAAGACACGATGCCTAGACATGTACCAGGCTTCGAGGTCTCTTCACACCCCCCATGAGTGAAGCCTTAGGCTCCGCTCATAAATAGGAAGAGAGTCGCGGGACCTGAAAAGAAATTACAGCTCAACGGCAGTTTGGCAATACTCTTGTGCGTGTAAACTTCCCCAATTAAAGACAGCGTGAGACATGGCTACATCGAATGCGATACCTAGTTCTTGCTAGAATGAAAGGATCAATGCATCGAAGAAATCTGCACGAAAAGTGGTGCAATCAGCCGGGTCCAGCATGTGAAGTTGTAATCGCAGGCTTCGGCAAAGTGCACGTAGAAGATCACCCTTCCCAGTTGTCGTTGTTCCATCGGCGTTGACCTTGGTATTGGTAATGCCATTGGCCGTATCGTCCGTGACGTTGCCAGCGATCTTGTTGCGGTGGAGGACCCTTGGGTTCTGGCGGATGCCTGGCTTTGGCCTTTGCCTTGGCCTTAGCCTTGGCTTTTGCACGTCCTTCGTCGGCCGCTTCTGCTTCCTCCCGTGTTGCTGGCCGGTCCATGACGCTCTGTTGGCCTGCAGGGCCATGAGGAAGATGTTGCAACGCATTGGCGTGACGTGTCTGACCGCTTTGTCGACTGCGTGTAAGCTTGGCAACAAATCTCGCCTGCATCTGAACGTCGAGATCCACCATCACGGCCAGAATCGGCAAGAAGATGCTGTGTGCATTTCTCGACGCCAATCATCACGCAAAGGCCAAAGCGATCAATGCATAACACATTTGAAGGCGTGGTGTTCTCTTGTTTGCAGCAAAGAATACTGTCGGTAATCTGCTATCTTGCATACCAGGTTGGACGACAGAACAACTGGAATGCATCTGCGGAGTATCTTCTGTCTGGTGCTCTCGCATGTGAAATGCCGGGTCGAAGTGTTCCGGCCGATACCCAATTTGAATGGCTCCTCTCATGAGTTTGGCGATCAGCTGGTTCGTTTTGTTTTTGTTGAGCAGATGAATGCCCGAAGGATCGTTGCGGCCTCGGAGGCTTTGTCCATTGGCGAGCACCTCGTCATCTGTGACATCTCTGGAGATACCAGTCCGCTCGTCGATACGGGACGAGTCTTCTCCCCAGTTGCCAAGAACATCGTATCTCTTCTGATCTTGAAATAATTGGTGCATCTGTGCCAAAGGAAGATTGAACCATTTGAAATGTCCTTTCCAGTTCTTGTGCATGTAGTTGATGACCATGACTGCCATGTAACGTGCTAGGTCAAGTACAGGGTCAATGAAGCGGGCCGACTCAATATGAGCATAAATCGGCACCTGCATGCTTAGTTTTGCAGCTTGATCCATGTGGAACTCGCTGTCATTGACGAGAACTGGTTGCGGTGAACTCACTTCGTCAGGAGCTTCCTCCATGTCCTCCGCCTCGGGCTGCATTTCGTCGTCCATGTGTACGTCCTCGTCGAGTTCCATCTCAGGCTCCGCAAGCGTCCCTGTATCATCCTCATCAACAAGAATGGCGTTGACAGCAGCTGTTGCTTCTTCCACCGCATGAGCAATTTCCTCTTGAGGGATCTCCAAAGGAGTCTCCTCTCGAACACTTGCCCTCTGGTGTCTTCCGAATGACACGAAAATTGAGAAGCATCGAGCACATCTTGATAAGCACGACCGTACACTTTCAAGGCACCATGGGCAATATCGGAAATGAAGTTCTGTGTCACGACTCGTCCTTGCATCTCTTGGTGGTGAAATGTGGATGAGGAGGAAATCTGTGGCTTCCTTGTAGAAAAGTCTTCGTAGCGGTTCCAATCGATTTCGTCCCAAGGAACATCGCAATACTCCGCGAGGCAGGCGATTTGATGTGTTCCACGCAGAGCTCATCTTCCAATTCGTAGTCCAGGATCTTTTCCACGTGATCAAAACCTTGACGCTGCCTTACATCTGGCAAACAAACCCAGACTTCATTCACAAGTCGAAATGGAACTGGCCTGCTGCAAATGATGACGCCACTCTCGGTCACTTTGCCTCCTTCGCGGATGATGTCAAGGATCGGGACATAGAGTGTAACCAAAGGAATACATCTCTCCACACTTGACCTTGAACGTGTCACTCGGTTGCGTTGATCCCACGGAGGAAACACCCAATGACTGCGCAATCGTCCGGACGAGCTGTGGTCCCCAACGAGGTCCCTACCAGCTTTACTACCCTCTTCCATGATGGACCTGAGGTTGTAGTATTCTGTGACGTGGTACGCACCACTGAACTGATTGAGAAGCGAGTTGGAAGCTGCTATTGCGAACTTTGACGGATCAATTTCCATGATACTGCGTCGATCAACGGAATGCCCACTTGTCGCTTTGACAGCCCACGGCCGGACCCAAGAGTCGGAGTGATCCAATCTTTCTTGATTGATGTACCGTGTGCTGTCGTTCAGTCGTAGTTCCTGTTTCTGAACATCCATGCTCACAGTCCTGCGTTCAAATGGTTGTGCATCATGAACAACGTCATCGGGGTCTGGCGGTTCGGAAACTCGTATGCCAAGAAATTGCAAACGAATCTTCCCGGAGTCATCGAAGTTGAGGCGGTTCCCGTCAAACAACATCTGTAATCTTCTGTTGAGTCGTCGTTTACGCTCTTCCGAATCATGTGCATGAAGAAGCGGATCCAAATTCCGTTGCGCATGGCTCCAAAGCACATCCATTTTCAGGAGTATATCAAGTCTCATCCATGCAGCTTCATCGCACGGAATTGTAGGGACTGGCGAACCTCCGACTCTGTAGCTGCCAGGTGTTTTCCCGATGTGATGCCGTAGGTCCGTCTGAAGAAGACGTACTGATTGCTTGGCCCACCACTTCGGATTTGGGTTGTAGAAGGCGACTGGTTTAGCCTCTTCCACAATGTCCCACTTTGGATGGCAGAAGTGTGCTCCACTGTCGGGCATCTTTTCGAGAATACCGCATGCCACGCCGTCGGCGATGCAGGTGTAACCCGCATTGGTATACCCTGCCCTTCGATCTCGATCATCAATGAATGAATATAATCTTCGATCACCACGCTGAGGAATGACGATGTCTCTGTGTGAGGTGCACCTCTGAAAGCATGCGATGACTTCGTCGTGACTTCCAAGTCTGATTTCGGCAATGTCCTCGCCGCAGACGTTGTTCTCTCCTCTTCTGCGCTTCACGGCTTCTGAGAGATCCGATCCTCTGTCGTACCTCACGATGATTGGCGCTTTGTCGAGGTCTTGCTTTCGCCTTTGGCCGCCTTCCAGAAGACGCAACGTTGTCTGCGTCCATGTTGTCCGCAGATCCAGTTGCTCGTTCTTCGCGACCTTGCCGAGAATCAGCAGGAGCATGTGCCAATGTGGCCTTGCATTTGGGTGCGCATTGATGGCTTCCTGCACGACGTCAGAGGCCTCGACGATCAGGCGCCTGAGTTGTGGATCCGCGCTGCAATCCCTAAAGACGACATGCCGCGAGCTTCCACACAGTACACAAAGTGTTCCTGTGGCGCCAGCGTCCACCTTGACATTGCCGTTGAACAACGTGTTCAATGCATCCCAAGCTTTTGCTTTCACAGCGTCGGCCACTTCCGCATCTTACATAGTGTCCGTGGTCTCCTCGTCCGGTTGTCCGCCTTCAGGGAGACATCTTCGGGGACCAGACGAGGAACATCCACGCCACGCGAGGAGTTTGTGTCATCTCTTTCATAAGTACCTTCTGCAGCTGCCCCCACACGGGGTTGCAGCATGATCGAGTTTGGCACGGCAAGGAAATGCTCCGTTGGCAAGGCTCTGAGATTCTCCAAAACGTCGTGGCCGGGTCATTTGTAGGCGTGTTCCTCTTCTTCGATGACCTTGCTGTGATCAGCGAAGTGCTTTCTTTGGAGGAGTACCTGAAGAAACACTGATGCACGCATTGATCTCCTGAGTGTCCCCCCAATTTGGAAAGAGTCCTGGGTAACAAAAAGCGAACGTGAGAAGTCCGAGAGCAAGCTCAAATACGTCTCCCAGCAATTCTTCATGAGGGTTCTCACTGCCTCGGAACAAGTTGACTCGTTCTTCCTGAGTGAGGAGTGTCTTCAAGAAACCTGCATAAGCTGCATTTCCAGCATCGTAATATCCAATGAAGCATAGGCTGCCTTCGGAATCATCCACGATCCCACGACAGTTGCTTGGCTTTTGCCCATGCAGGATAAACGAGAGCATAGGCCGGTGTGCATCGAAGGCCACCGTACGCCGACACAACTTTCCCCACTGCCTTGTAGGCGATCGGGCAACATTTGCGAATAAATTCCAGTAGATCATCACCAGGTCTTACGTCTTGCAACATGTGCGTGTAGATGTACCTTGGGCACGCAAGCGAGTACATCTCTGACTCCCTGAGCTCCCCGTAGTTCTTGATGCGATAGTAAGTCGAGTAGTTGAAGTGCATGTAGGCTCACCCGATGCAATATTTTGGGCTGTGAGTTCTCCGGAGCAAATGATGTTTCGTTCCTGCAGAAGATCTCCTCCGACTTCTGTTCTTCGCAATACTTGCAGAAGTACGTTTTGCCACCATCTGCACCCACGTTCGTCACGCTCGACGTGCTATACTCATCAATCTTGAAACAGTACTGCTCATCGCAGTAGGAGGGCTCTGGAGTCTTGAGAGAAATGTCGAAGTTCTGCCAACTTGTTCATAGCTTGACGCCTTTCTGAGGATATCCATGCACGCGCATCGACCGTGGCAGCGAAATGGAGCTTCGTTGTGTCCATCCAAATCTCTCTGAACTTTGGAAATAGTCTTGTGGTGGAGCAGCTTCTGCCATTCGCTAAGTCCTACTGAGTTCAGGTAGCATGCTGTGACCATCTTCTCGCAAAAGAGCTGTTTCTCGTAGATCGCAACCGCCCTGTGGTGGTGTAGATGTGGTTCGGTGTCCACAATCTTGTCAGAGCTCAGAATATGCGTCCCGGTTTCACTCTGGCGAAGAGAACTGATCATCTTGCACCAGAAGGAGGACCCATGAAGCACCACACATCCTCACATTCGGAGTTCCAAAGCAAGGTAAGCGCCAACGGCATCATACCCAACGAAATTCTCACGTTGCCGTAAGGTTTTGTGGGCACATGCGAAGAAGCGCTTGTCGTGATTGATCATCACAATAGGTGGTCGAGGAACCAACTTCAGGATCGCGGCAATGTGCTGAACATAGACCCGTTTCAAGATGTTTTCCATGTTGCTCCTGACATCCATGGAAGATTCATGCAAAGGAACAGCTAAGTTCTCATACACAACTGCTTGCAAGCATAGATGAATGTGCATTGTGATCGTAGACCGTTGTTCCTCAAAAAGGGCTTGTATCTTGTCTTTGGGTACTTCAAGGACCCTCTCCGACTTGGCAAAGTCAACTGGTTCGAACTTCGGCGGCACAACCCTTCGGATTTCACTCCAACCTCTGTCATGCAGTGCACCGGACAATGGGAATGTCGTCTGCTTGTTGGAGGCGTACATCTCGAAGTCGGAACACAAGAATGTAGCCTGTGATCGCACCGTAACAAATTTCTCCTCATGTCCCTGGCTGCTTTGAGCGCATTTTTCCGGTGTCTATTCGAAACCTTCGCGTCATTTTCAACGTTCATCTTGACATCCTCATCATTGTAGTTCCCCTTCATGTCGTCTTCAGAATTCACCAGAGCTGCAATCGTAAGCATCGCGGGTGTTGGCAAATGCTCGCAGGGCTCCAAGTCGCAACCCTGATATAGTCGTGAATACATCTGAAGCCAACCACTGGTGTTCATCTTGACGTACACTTTCAATGCCAATCCGTAGTCAGTGTTCTGTTTTCCTTGTAACCGGACGTGTGACCATTGCGTTGAAACAAGGTTTGTATTCCGTATTCTTGACTCGATGATTTCGTGGCACTGACGTAGTACATGGCATAGCGGGTATCCAACCTTCATTGAACACGGAGCAATCTGGTACTGCTGGAACAACATCCTCGAGAAATTCATGCTGCAGTTGTTGTTGGACGGATTCTTGTGCCCATTCCCAACCTTCTGTACATGAACCTCCAAGTTCCAGATCGATCCGATCACATTGAACAATTTTCGGAAAGATCATCTTGTCCAACAGCTTGTCCATGACCTTCTTGCCCACGGCGGCTCTCTTCCTATCCTTCTTAGCTGCCTTAGCCCTTTCCCTTGTGTCCTTCTTGTAGGCTTTGGCTCTGGCTTTGGCACCCAGCAAGTCCCATTCCTCTGGAGAATGGAGATGCTTAGGTCGTCGGATAGGAACAATACGCCTTCCGTCGCTGCCAACTGTGTATGGTACGCCACGCTTGTCAATCTTGCACGCTTCACCATCGTCAGTGAAGTAGATTTTGCCATCGCCCTTTGTACCAGAGCCCCAATGATCAATGTCGTCAGACACAAGCTTGGACTCCTTGAGACGACGCAGGATGTCTCCTGGATCTTCCTCTCCACCTTTCGGAATAAGTCTCCCAGACGGTCCCACTTCATCAAGTGATCGCGGTCCGCTGGTTTTCGGCAAGGTAGTAGATGATGATCTACCTACATGAGGTTTTCCCTCTTCTTCAGCTTGTGCAATCATTTTGTCGCCAATTACATCAAGTGCTTCGTAATAGTCTAAAGGATCCTCCCCAATTCCTGTCCCGTCATCAACTTCTCCTGGTTCTGGCGGAGGTTTCCTTTTCGACTCATCATCGTCATCGTCCTGAATCGTCCTCGTCATCGTCACCTTCATCAGGCGGTCGATCATCTTCGTCATGGTCTTGATCTCTTTGCCTTGCAAGTCGATGTTGTCCTTCAACCCTTCAATGGTTGCATTCACGCGCGTACTCGCTCTTCAAAAGAAAATAACCAATTCATCTGGTAGTCCGACCACCTCCGTCAGGTCGGGTTGTGCAAGTCTGCGCGGAACTGCAGCGTTAGCCTTCATGGATAGGTTCACATTGTTCGCGAACTCCGCCATATCCCAGACCTTGCACTTCCTCGACCATTGTTGACCAGTTGTGATCACGTACCCTGCAAATATGCCTGGTACGTGCTTCGGGTCGAACTTTCCTGCATAGGTCTTCTCTCTTGTATCTGTGGGTTTGAAGAACACTTTCACGCCAAATGGTATTACCTTTCCTTTGAAGTCTTCACCAATCATTCTTCTCCAAGCTGAAACACCGTCTCCTTCCACATCCTCGATGTTGAGATTGCGGGTAACGCAGTTCAAGGCAAAAGGCCTAAAGGGATGTAGCCACGGTGTTGATCACCTCCTGGTTTGTTCTTTCTGCAAGAGAATTGTTCTTTGGATGACCAGGCAAACGAGTGATCAATTGGAATACGGAGTTGTGCCATCGCAGCATCAAACTCTGGCGCGATGTCACTGTAGGCGAGTTTCACCTTTCTCCTGCCAATCAACCTCTTCAAGGCGCCGACGACTGAATCTATGTGTCGTGATTCGGTTGGTATTGCTGCATTTGCACGGGTGGCAATATCACGTACAACCAATACTTCTCTTGCTTCATCGTCGTTACCCACACCCATGTCAGCGGCTTTGCGCATGTCCTAAAAGTCAAAGGTAAGAAGATCTCGCCATGATTTCAACTTTCTCTTGAAATCACCCCGTTCCGTTTCATCTTGGCTCGAATGCATGCTACGCAATAAGGATTTCGAGGATTTCGATATCGATGAGTACACAAATGTGCAAGAGACTTCGCTTCTGCTTTCAGAGTACCAATCTTCGCTTTGCGACCAGGTGCCCCTTCTCCTTCAACTTCAATCTCCCTCTCATCATCTGCAACTCGCTCTCGATCTCCTTCTTCATCAGGTGGATCCGGAGGTCTACCCGCTTCCTCCTGCGGCACTTCTATACCAGGTGCTTCGTCGGGAACCTCATCAAGGGAATGTTCGTCGACTGCTTCTTCATGTCCTTCTTCTTCTCCTGGTACAGCCTCGGCGGCAATAGCAACCGCTGGTGATGTAGTCTCCGTTTTCTCCTCTTCTGCCTGATCCAACATGGCTTTGATGTTCGCCGCGAATTCATCGTCACGCGCAACGGATTTCTGACTTCTTGCACGCACATGCGGGATGTCGCCGTTGACGAATAATGAAATTTTCTTTCCTTCTGGATTGATCATGAATGGATCATGACCAGGTGGCCAGACAAAACCATATCCTTGCTTCATGCATCGCTTTCCCACTGAAAGACCTGATGGTGTTTCGTCAAGGATGTAGGCGTTGATCGGTTCCGTGAAGGACTCGGTCTGAAAAATGGATATCAGATCCGTGTTGGTGACTCCATTGGCTGTCTGAAGCGAAATGGCTTCTTCACTCACGGGAGTTTCCAACCCGTGCTTCTCGACCTTGCATTGAGAAATATAATATAAGGTCATGTCCACATCCCGTGTCCATGAGAAACTTGATCTTGGAACCTATCCATGTCGGTTGAACCATACATGTGACCTTCTCGAACGTCCTGATTTTCTTGCTCTTGGCTGGATGGAGGTTGCTCTCCATGAGTTCATCCTCGCCATCGTAGAAAATAATCTGCCTGACGTTGTTCGACCCTGGTACGCGAACATAAACATGGCGACCAGGTTTGTCATCCTCGATCATGTCAATCATCATCTGTGCTTTCAAGCGTGCCTTGTGCATCGCAAAACCCAACTCGTTCACCCGATTCTCGTTCTCGACAAGGTTCTTCACATTCACTTTGACTACCCTGTCTCCACGTTCTTTGTGCGATCTCCTCGGTCGTGACGATTGGAATCGAACATTCTTGGCGAACGACACATGCTTCCCTCTCTGTGGGTTGGCGGACAAAGTCCTTCCATCCGCTTCATCATGAGTAGAGCAGTCAGAGTCGGCATCACTGTCCAATGATGAACAATCAGATGCCTCGTCCTCATAAGGATTTGCTCTCTGCTGAATTGCTGGAGCAACTGGATTCCATGCCCTGCATAGGCGAAAAGCTGGAGCAGCAGGTAAAGCCTTGGCCATTCCCTTAGGCTTCGGCTTCGCTTCCGCTTTGGCGTCGGCTTTAGCCTTGGCCTTTGCCTTCGGCTTTCCTTCCGCAGGCGTAGCTTGAGTAATATGGGCATAAGGGCAGTTATCGCGCTTACAACTCCCAGTGTTCTTGAAAGTGTAGCGCTCTTTCTCCGGTTTTCCTGTTGATGGACTTCGTGAAGGCGTTCTCTTCCAAAACGGAGATGTTTCACGTCCTCGTTCAGGAGTCTTCTTCGAATGACTATATGGACATTTGCCCCCATTCCTGCATTCACCGTTCTCGGAGAAGAAGAATCTGCAGCGAATGTGCTTCATCTTTGGCTTCCCATCGGTGGACTCAGATCTTTCCCTTTGCTTGCCATTGCCCCCGCCTTTGCCAGGTTTGGTCTTTGCGTGGGCCTTTGCCTTGCTTTGAACAGACATTGCATCACCGTCCTCGACGGACGCCTCACGTTCGTTCTCGTTCTGGTACTCGTCATAGATGACAACCGCGTTTGCGATGTAGTCTTCGGTGCCGAACTTGATCTTGGTCTTGGGCGAGAATTTGAGAATTTGAAGATGATGCCGATGGTTTCGGTTTCTTGTATTCTTCTGTAGTTGCTGAATCCACGGAAATGGTCAATGCTTCTTCAGCGGTAGACTCACCTGCCGCTGGCATCGCAACTTCGCCACCACCAAGGGTCATTGTCGTATCTGCACTTGATCCAGATGCCATGTTTGGTGTGCTTGTTCGATGTCAAAATCCTTGTGTAGGCAGAGCCTACGGCTGATAACCTGCGTGAGGGTTGGTACACGATGACATCGTAGGATGCTCCCCTCAGAAGAGCAATGTTCAAGAATAAATAGTTGTGGTGCCCACGATAGGTCTGACAACTGTATCCCTTGCAGGCAAACGCAGATACTCTTTTCGCTCGCTGGCGCAGAGTCTGTTGTTCTCGGTGCAACGGGGTGCACGCGCTGTGCATCACTAAGTTATGCTCAGTCATTCGAGCCAAACGATTGCCGGCTTATGAGCTTGACGGACTGAGAGACATGAAGTTGGGGCTTCACTTGGTAGTACAAGACTGCCCAAGTTCGGCGTCCCGCTCTGTAGTCAAAGACTTCCCAAGCTTCCACATGCATACAGTGTAACATAGCTCAAGATACGATGCCTAGACATGTACCAGGCCTCGAAGTCGATTCGCAAGTAATAGTAATAAGAAATGTAAAAACAACAGTAGTAGTAGTAGTAGTAATAGTATTAGTAGTAGTAGTAGTAGTAGTCGTGGTGGTGGTAGTAGTACTAGTACTA
>CAJNJA010066341.1:8738-22834 GCA_905231915.1 Symbiodinium necroappetens
CTATCTATCTATCTGTCTCTCTATCCAGCCACTTATCCACCCCTATGTCCAACAGTCTATCTTTCAATCCCGCCGAGTCATGCGCGAAACCGGGTCGATGCCGAGAAGCAGCGGCGTGAACTCGAACAGACAGAGGTTCGGCTTCAGCGATTTTCTTAGGGTTCACGGGGCCTTTAGGGTTTGGGGTTTAGGCTGTGGGGTTTCGGGAATTTGAGGTTCTTGGTTTCGTGTATATGATCTTAGCATAAACGACCATCGTCATCGGAGGCCAAGATGTGTGTTCAGGACACGGCATTTTAGAACGGATTGGCGAGATCATATGCTCAAACCCCAGCCCGATTCTTCAATGTTCCTTTCCGAATCCCGCCTTAGAACCTGTCACTGTGTTGGTGCCCAGCAGTTGCCCAGCTATGCATCACTAGTTTCATGCGCTTGTTTCTAGCATATTCTTAGTCTTGCCTTTTGCACCTCTTCCATTTGCATCCGAAGCTTTGGATGTTGGAAGCTTCTCATCCCAGGGTAGGATTGCAGAGTGTAGAAAGGTTGGATCCTTGGTTTTGCGGGTTTGTAGGTTCAGAGGGTTCGCTTTGGCTTCAACGGAACAGAGTTTAGGTTCCAACAGAGTAGGGAGCGGATCATTCAGGATTTCGGTGTAGCGGGCTTCCGGTTCCGGTATTTCAGTGTGATCTTTCATCATGCCTTGGGCTTGAAGTTCCTGGAGCCGAGGATATAGATTGAGGGTTCGAGGAAAAAGGGTGCATGTGTCCTGGGATGGTTCAGGAATAAGGGGTCAGGCCATGTCCGAAACGATCTCGCAGGAGGAGACTGCAGCTATGAGGCAGGTGTGCGCGCGACTGGAGAGCCGTGATCCAAGTGAAATGTGTGGGGGGGGGGGGGGGGGGAGCTGCGCTAGCCGAGAGTCTCCAGTACTCCGTAAGTAGTTCAAAGCATACAGGGTTCGGACATGGATTCCAAGTCAGCTGACGACAGGCTTTTATCTTTGGGTGGAGAGTTGGCGTCGCGACACATTTCGGCAGTATGGAAGACCTCATAGAACTGTGATATTCTTCATGGATGGCAGATATTCTCGGCTTCGGGCGCAAAATCAAAAAGATGAAAACACATGGTGCCGGCAACACCCACACCACACACACACACAGACACACACACACACACACACACAGACACACAGACACACACACACACACCAAGCTAGGGCTTGTAGGGTTCAAAATTCCTGTCCAGGGTTCAACAGATCATCTCTCACGGTCGAGGCATGCTGTTCTCAGTAGTCGCTGCCACAAATGCGGGAATTGTAAGAGACTGCGAGGCGTGACCTTGTTGTTGTATTTTTCGCATTCTGGCGCATATATTACGATAGCAGCATAGTCGAATAATCGAGTGCGACAGAACGCGTAATGTATGAGTTGCATATAATGTAGTATTACCATGACCTTGCATCTTGTATCGACTTGCTTCACTTAAAGTATAGGTAAGTTATTTTATACGAAGTTTGTTCACAAGGAGCATACTGAATACAAGAGAATTGTAGCTAAGCTGTAATCAACCGAACATCTGCGTAAAGACGTAGACAAACATAAATGCATACATTACATCATTTGTTTTTATATATGTATATGCATACACATGCATATACATATGGAAAACTGCACCTCCTCAGCCATACTCAGGGTTCAGACGATCATTCCAACCGGGCATGTTGCCTCTGAGCCGTCTCAGCCCCTTTCAAGCAAGGATGCCCATGCAAAGCTTGTCAATGGATTTTGCAGGCCAGCATAAGCACAAGCACCACAGGCTTCTAGCATTGCGCATCCTGAACCCTACACACTAAACTAGCCCCCGTTCATCATCACTGAAGGTCCCGTCCCCTGCAGGCCATATCGTAATGATAGGATTGCAAAGCTTGCCCTCACTAGCTCCATCACGAGCATGGAGTCCCATGTGGGTGTGTTCATTGCAGTGGCGTTCATGGTGCAGTTCGCGGTAGCTGTCAAGCTGGCTTCCGATACTGCTGCGAGCAAGGGTAAGATCAAGAAGTGGCTGATGCAGTGCCGAAGCTATCTGGTTGGCGTCTTCCCGCAGCAAGGCGCACAAGACCTGATAATGTGGAACGAAGTCATGCGGATTCACATCCAGATTTCCCACCGGAGTATGATCTTTTTGCTTTTCGCCGGATGCACTCTGATGACGGCAGCGCAGGTGTTTTTCCTTTCAGGATTAGACCCAGCGACATTCTGGCTGTCTACGCCGCAATTGTGGACAGGTACGTTCGGCCTTGTGGCCGTGTACTTGTTCCTGGGTTCTTTTCAAGGAACTTACCCTAACCCCCCAGATACCTACTATATAGGGTACTAGAGCCCCTAGGGCCCTATATAGTAGGTTCCTGGGTTCTTTTCAAGGAACTTAGTTTAAGTTGAACTGAGAAGGATAAGGAAACCATATTATCTACCGCAGATCCCTTACATGGAAACTTAAATTACATGTATTAGTTTCCTTACTAGGGCAACTTAGACTACGTTTTTTGTTAATTAGATTCCCTTAACAAGAACCCAGGTTCACCTTCGTGCCAGTCCGCTTCCAGTCCTATTCGGTCCATGCTTTCTACCTCATGTTGAATTCCCTGGCGCTGATAATGCTGCTGCCGTCCCATTGCCCGAGGGACCAGCTTATTCGGAATTCGATGACTCAGTTTATCATATTTCGCGTGCCCTCCATTTTGCTGACTCCTCGAACAGTGCTGGTGCAAGTTGTGGGCTGCGGATACCTTCTGATGTCGCTCTTGCGATTTACGCTGGAGCCCATCCCCGAAACCAGCGGCTGCACGGTTGATGAGCAGTTCTTGGTGAGAATGGAAGTGTACATGTTGCTTGCTACGACCTTTCTCTCCTTCATGGTGAGGGCAATGGTGAAACGGAAGGTAGAACTCAGTGTGGACAGCAGCAACCTAGCGAAACAGGTCAGCGCTGCATCCTCCTTACTGAAGCTCACTTGCGATGCCGTACTTGAGCTGGATGACAACTTGCGACTCACAGAGCACTCCCCAGAGTTGTCCGCCTTACTTCTGCACCGACCGGGCTCCAGCATGAAAGGCAAACAGCTGACAGACTTCATGAAGCCAGATGATGCTACCCGTGCCACGCATATCCTGGCTGCCGGTCCGTCTGGCCATGAGAACCAGATCTCTGCTCATGCCTTTCACACACGACTTGTGGATAGCTGCTCAAGCAAGCTCTGTGCAGAGGTTTTTCAAGTGAAATACACCAAGCACGACGGCAAGGAGTATAGCTTGCTTGGTCTTCG
The DNA here is from genome assembly GCA_905231915.1 of Symbiodinium necroappetens. Classification (NCBI taxonomy): domain Eukaryota; class Dinophyceae; order Suessiales; family Symbiodiniaceae; genus Symbiodinium; species Symbiodinium necroappetens. Next base: position 12,060 of record CAJNJA010066341.1, read on the forward strand.
TGACTTTACAGATGTCAAACCTCTCTCTGGAGGCAATGCCCTCGAGTCCCTCGAGCCAACATCCAGCACAGACAGCCTGGGCTCGCAAATCTGCCCCGCAATGACAAGAACAGACACCACTCGAGCAGCTGCAGGTTTCTCTTCGGAAGCAGAGGATGCTGTAAGTGTGACTGGGCTCTTGTTGAGAAATTTAGTTTAATCAACCATACTCGGTATCTGTAGTAAATACTGTGGCTTCCTTATGTTTCTTATGATGGTAGCTTAAGTTTTCATTACTTAACAAGAACCCAGGTGAGTGTAATCAGCTCCACAGATGAAGAGTCGCTGACATCGAGGCCCCGAACGGTCTACATGGATATTGACACGGAGGGCATGCTGATCCAGGCGGCTTCTTCGCCAGTGATGGCACTCTCTGGCTCACCACTGGCAGATGTGTTTCCTTCCCCGCACACGAGACTACTGTTGGAGCAGCTCCGTCGTGAGGCGGACCTCTTCCGAAGCAGGGGGGAGGAACCCCCTGGTCGTGTTCTGAACTACGACGAGATGCCCGTGATTCTCCACCCTGGCACGGTCGACCGGGTCGACCGCATCACCGGGACAATGCAGATCACCCAAGCGAGATTCGGCGGGACCCACGTTCTCATGGCCTTCTCCCCGCTCCGTCCAAGAGAGTCTGAAGGCCGGCGTAGCTCTCAGAGCTCTCAGAGATCATTAGAGAAGCCTCTGGGAGCACTGTCGCTCTAAGAGCCCCGCAATTCGCGTTGGCAGTTTTGGGTTGACAGCTCCTAGGGTGCCCTACCGTTCAAGGAACCTCAGGACGCTGCCAGGGCAGACCAGCATCGCCAATGAGGCGTTTTGTACAGTCGCCTGCATGGTCAAGGGAGCCCCCCCACAAAACAATCGTCATGCAGCCAAGGCTTTTTGAGAAGGGGAGGTGTGGAGCACTGACTCATACTGACTCTAGGTGTTTTCGAAACTAGGGTCCCTTTGAAAATCCTTTCTATAAGAGCGCCGCATAAAAAAATTGGGTACCTAGAAAGGGACCCTAATGTCGATGTGACGTTTCATCTTGTCGGATATTTCTCGAAGCTGGAGCTTCTACCTGGGGTTTGGGACCCCCCAACATTTGAACGAAGCCCATCTTGCTGAGTCCCAGCAGAGGGTAGTGCCCTGCTGTCAATTCAGTTAAGGGTTTCCAAAGTTCAGAGGAAGGATTAAAACAAAAAAAGCAGGTTCCGGGCTCCTTGAAGGAATTAGAAGTCAGTTGCCATATTAGGGGTCTTTAGTAAATAACACGGCTTCCTGAGTATGGTGAATTTAAACTAAATTCCTGAACAAGAATGCATGCTGCCGCAAGTGGACGAGAACGGGTTTCTAGCTCTAGACGGTTATTTTGCGTTTTATGCCAGTGTGGGGTTTTGAAAGATGTGATATGACGCGGGTCTGTGTTGCTTGGGATCCCGGCCGCGTCAGCAGTTCGCGCGAGCCCTGAGTTTTGTGTTTGCAGTCAGTAAGCTTTTCTCATGAGAGGTGTTTCCATGTCATTAGGGTTCGCTAAGAACGGGGACCGTTCACGGCAGAATGCCTGAGAACCACGAACGATGCAGAAACGGACCCTTTGTACAGTGCAGCTCCCCTTCTCGCGCTATGTTAAAAAAGTTGCAGTGCTCGGCTCTAGCCGGGGGGATGCGACTCTGCGGGAGGCTCGGCTCTTTCTTGCGAAACCGAGCGTGAACCTCCAAGTATGTTGACCAAGCCATTTTCCTGAGATCTGAAGATAGGCTTCATGCACCAACTTGTTCGACGAGAAATGTTCCACCCAATATCAGCAAATACCCCTCGATTAATGAATATACCTTAAATTCTAGGGGCCTTACTATTATGATTTAAGGTATATATTCCTTTATTTTCAGCCTAAGCAACTACTTTTCAATTATGCCGGAGAAAGAAGGCAGGGCAGTGCTGCAAGGTGTGTAGAAAGGTGCCGCACCCTGTGAATATCACATTCTGCCCATGAATCTTAACTCCAAAAAGCCCCACCCCGCACCCCTTAACACCATAACCTCTAAACCCTGTTAAGCTGGGTTTAGGGTTTAGGACTTAGGGCTTTAGGCTTTAGGGTTTTTTCTTTAGGGCCTTCAAACCCCGTAAATCCCAATCCCCGAAGCTGCAAGTGAGGTTCCAGACAGCTTCTCACGACGCAGGCCCAGGAGGTCTCTCGACGAGAGGCAGGACCCTAAGACCTAATGTAGGGGTCGAAATAATTACCAATATTATTTTGGGAGGGCTCCTTATTATAATTACAGTATCTTGGTCCCCAAAACCCTATTCTAATTATTTCAGGCCCCTATATTACCCTGAAGCCTAAAAACTTAAGCCCCACAGACCTGCACCGCCAAGACCCCTTGAGCCCTGAAGCCCAACCTCCCAGGCCTGAATCCACAAGATCTCTTATACAGCCTACCTATAGTGGAAGCCAGAAAGTTGGAACATCATTATCCTCATGCCCTAAAGGTAGAGTAGAGGGAATCCCAGCTATAATCATCCTAAACCCATGTTCCAACTTTCTGGGGTTCACTATATAGCCTCCCTTGTAGTTCGTTGTTTTGTTTACCCTAGGGCTCCAGTTACCTAAATAGTGGGTTACTAGCCATATATTATGTACCCCAGTAACCTACTATTTAGGTAGCTGGAGCCCTAGGGTTAAACAAACTTCATATTTAGGTTCCTATCAGGTAACCCCCAAAAAAAGAACGACAGGGCAAACTATCCTTACACTCTCCCAACCACTCCCCCCGCCCACAAACAACCGACGAGAAGCAACTAGCGCCGAACTTCTGGTGACAGGCCCCACCCCTTCTTCCACCCAGACTAACACCTATGTTCCAGCACACTGTGCAGCTTCTACTGCTGCTACTTGCCACTGCTACTGCTACTGCTACTGCTACTTCTACTACTGCAACTCTTGCTGCGATTACTACTATTCTACTACTACTACTACTACTACTACTACTTCTGATGCTGCTGCTCCCACCACCTCCACGACGACGAAGGCTACTACTGAATTGTAACTAAGAGTAATAGTGATCGGTATTGTTATTATTACCATTATTATATTTTACCATTATCATGTAGATCCAACAGCACAACAACACGAATAGCAACAACAACAACAACAACCACAACCACAACCACACCGGCGGCGGCAGCAGCAGCAACAACAACAACAACAATATCAATCATTAACACGAATATCAATGGTAAAAGTAAGACTCATCAGTATATGTTCTGAAATGATAGTGTACTAATAACAAAAGTAAGAATTAACAGCAACAGTAGTAACCCGATTTAATGATCATTAAAAAGATCTCATTGTTGATGACAATTGTGTATAATGATACATCATAGAAATGATAACACGAATACCCACATTATAATAATCATACCACCCATAACAAGAACAACAGCAATCGTACTAGTTCAGTCATAATGGCTATACCAGTAACAACAGCAGGTATGATAATGCTAGTGACAGGAATATTCACAACAAGCGAATAACAAAATTACCAACACCTGATGATAGTAACAAGAAGCAAGAAATACCAACAATTAATCATAGTAACTGATAGTAACACAATGGCACAAAAGCTAAGCTTCGGCTCCCCGGCTGACAGCAGGTCCTCCGTGCCTCGGAGCAGTCGCGGCAGGCGAAGGCCCGGAGACTGGAGATTTGGGCCTCAAATTCGGAATTAGGGATTTAGGGCTTTAGTGTGGGCCTGGGGCTTCGGGGGAGTGGGGTTTAGGGGGGTTTAAGTTTAGGGGTTTAGCGGTTTGGTGCCTTTTTTGGATGTTGGAGTCAGGCATTACTATGCATTTGCGGATCATGGATCAACTTGTGTATGGTCCAGAACTTTGTATTGCAACCTGAGCCCAGCAAACCATGGGTGGTGGATTGTTGAAGGTTCTTGGGCTTGCTAGTCTAGTGCATGCCAGGCTGCTAGGTTTCCCGGTCTGAATCTATCTGCACAGCTCGTGTTCTCTAGCCTCCCTTTCTGCGTCTCGCGCACTCTCTCTCTCTCTCTCTCTCTCTTTGTGTCTCTCTGTCGCTCCTCTTTCTCTCTCGCCCCGCAAGCCTAGAAACCCGAAGTCAAAGCCGACCCGAGCCCCGAGCGCAGCTTGCGGAGCAGGAGCTTGGCGATAAGCTCCTCGAAGCTTCTGGCCAAAGTAGCACCTGGCTTACCATAGCTTGGGGCATTTCCTTCTGCAGAACTCTCTGAGTTCGATACCATTCAGACGGAGACAGGGCAATGTTGGGCAGCTGCATGTGCCAGGGTAGCACTGTGCAATCTTCACACGAACTCGTCCACTGCAACTGCGTATCCCAGGCGTCAGTTCGTGCCAGCTACCTCATGAATTTATCTGACTTTCCTTTTGACTGTACCTGCGCAATGCGACACACATCGTCCGTCTCCCTCATCCCCACAGTTGCCGTCATTATCCTCAGCATCATTCTCGCTACCAGTGGACCTGGACCACTACCAGCTCACCCCTACCAACATCATACCATCACCAACACCGCCACCGGCACCAGCATCAGCAGCGTCGTCATAGTCGTCATCATCATCAGCATGATGATGATGATGATCATCATCATCGTCATTATCACCATCAAGCACCCGACCCCGCAGCGGCAGCGCACCAGCACCACCAGCGCACCTCACCATCACGTTTATCGTTGCCACAGCTGCCAGGGCAAGCGCAGCAATCATCCTATTCTTCTAGTGAGCCCTATGAACCCTGAAGCCTAAACTCCAAACCCTGAACCCTAAGCCCTAAACCATGAACCCTAAGCCCTAAACCCTGAACCCTAAACCTAAACTTGCGAATCCTAAACCTCGAGAACCTTAAGGACATTGCGACAGCGAAGTTCGTAGTCTTTGAACTTCCATGGAGACTGTAGGTGGCAACACAATATAGTGTAATATAACATAAAAAGATTGTTGAAGCCCATTATAAGACAGTATCATACAATATTGCCCATATACAACCATTAAGGTACCCTTGTATTATCCCTTATAGATCCCTTTAAGTACATGCAGTTAAGTCCGGTATAATACAATAGTCTAATCTATTATCAGATTATATAAGATAGCCTAATAGACCCTAAACCCTAAACCCTAGAAAAATATAGCATAGTAGACCCTAAACCCTAAACCCTATATAATATAAAATAATGTACCCTAAGCCCTAAACCCTATACAATATAGCATAATAGACCCTAAACCCTGAACCGTATATACTATAACACAATAGACCCTGAACCCTAAACCCTATGTAATATAGCATACTAGACCCTAGGCCCTAAATTCTATATAATATAACATGATATGCCAGAAACCCTAAACCCTATATAATATAACATCGTGGACCCTTAACACTATATGGTATAGCATAACATGCCCTAAACCCTAAAGGCTACATAATACAGCATAATCGACCTAAATCCTAGACCCCATGTAACAGAACATATTAGTCCCTAAACCCTAAACCCGACAGAACAGGCCCTTTAAACAAACATAACCCCTAAACCCTAAACCCCTAAACCCTAAACCCTCCTAAACCCTAAACTCCAAAACCCGAAAACCCTAAACCCTAAGCCCTAAACCCCTAAACCCCTAAACCCTAAACCCTCCTAAACCCTAAAACCCTAAACCGTAAAACCCTAAACCCTTTAAAACAAAAAACAACCGAAGCTCAAGGCCAGGCTGGAGCCTTGGGACGGCGACTCGCAGCCTTGGAGGCACCCCGGAAAGGGCGGGAGCTCGGGGGCCTTGGGTTCCGGGTCCTCAAAAGGAATTTCTAAGGGTTGAGGAGTTTTGGGGGTTTTAGGAGTTTTGGGGGTTTTAGGAGTTTTGGGGGTTTTAGGAGTTTTAGGGGTTTTAGGGGTTTAGGGTTTATGTTCTTATTTTCCAAGGGTACCTGAGGGGTTCTAGATAGAAGTAAGATTGTGTTATACTGCATTCTAACAAACTTCACTATACCATACTAGATTATATTATCACCTATAAAGTCTCCATTGTTGTTCCGTTTTGGTTAGGATCCTATATAATGGAACCCCAAAGAGGAACTACAATGGAGACGTCAGGCAGGGCGGAATTAGGGCCTTGGTTTCAGTGAGGGTTAGGAACCGGTCATTAGGTTCAGTGAGGAGTAGGCTTTGCATTTGCGGGTTTGTTCTTGGGGTGCCCTTGAGCCGAAGAGTTGACTGTGGGACGGCGGTCTGCGTGATCGGACTGAGGGGTAGCAGGTCGATGTTGCTGCTATCATTTGTGAAGAGCGCTGCAATTTATGGCCAATCGCCCTCCAAAAGCGAGGAGACCAGGAAGACAGTTCATTCCACGTTACATAAGGCGATACTTGTGAACTCCATAGTTTGCAGGGGCTCACGAGGGGGCGAACAACTCCGATTTGCAGCCTTAAGCTCTTGCAAAACCCATGGCCCCTTTATCTGTGGTTCCTTTCCTTTCAACTTTCTCTTGCATTTGGCTTGGGGGGGTTCGTTGTTTGCTCCTCATGTAGCAAGCTTAAGGGTCAACCAACCCGGAACAACGAGATCCTTATAAACTCTTCGTCGTGCCTGAAAGGATTTTGAAGTCTCTACCAGGACCCTAATTGTACCTTAAACTTGGGGGGTTGTGGCCAGAAATCATGGTATTCAGCGTCTTATTTAGAGGATCTAGGGAGGCTTAGAGCTAAAAGAATGTAGATGAAAGCGCGTTACAGTCTTTACAGTCTCCAAGGAGGAGGTTTAGAGCTCAGAGAGTGAAGGAATGGGGGAATGGGACAGCCCCCAACGGACCCAATGAGTAAGGCTTTTGTGGGCTGTAAAGGCCAAAGGGTGAGGTAAAAAGCATAGAAATAACATCGCTTTGCACTCGCAATCACGAAGTTCGCGATGAAAAAAGCCCTACTGTAGGCACTCAGGCCTCTACATTACAAGGTTTCTGTCTCGGCATTTTCATCCGCTTGCAGGGATCAGGGTCGGAGTCCTGGCATGATGGGGGCTGTTGCGGGCTCTTTGAAAGCCTGATAATGATGATCCTCTTACTTCCTCTTACTTTAGGGTTCTAGAATAGAGGAGGTGGGGCCCACAGATCCTAAACCCTAAACGGCCCTGGACGTACTATAGGGGCCTAAATGATTGCCAATACAATGTTGGGGGGTTCCTTAATATAACCATAGTATAACATGCCCCAAAGCCCTATTCTACTCATTAAGGCTCCTGTATCAGTCGTTGGGTTCCACGCTTCTTGGCCTCGGAATCCTGCCTTCGAAAGACTCGAAGGCCGATCTTGCTTCCACTGAGGCGGGGTGTTTTGGGTCTAGGGTCAGGGTTTGTGAGGCTTCCGGACTCCTGCTTTACTGTTACTACAGTGTAAGATGAGAGAATAATGGAATCGATGATGTTTTATGATACGGCATGGTATGATATGATATGATATGACATGATATGACACGATATGATATAATACCAGTCGGGCACTTGTTCGAAGTATGTCGGGAAGGTCTGGATTCCAGATTCCAGGGGCCTTGACATGTCGAGGGCGTCGATTACGAAGCTTAAACCCGAAAGCCTCAAAAACACACACCCAACACCCAAGCCAAAACCCTGAACCATCCTGAACCCTAAGCCATGTATCTGTGGCCAGAGACGTAGTATGATGGTCTCAAGGCTTCGGGAGACTGTTAGAATCTGTTCGAATGTAATGCAGCATAGGGTACTATACAAGATAGATGGTTTAGTAAGATATCGTGTAGTATAGTATAGTAAAGTATAGTATAGTATAGTATAGTATACTAGAACATCATGTAACATAATGTAATACATTCACATACGACATAGCCAGTTTCATGTAGCATAGTGTAAGGACGACATAAAACAACAGGACACAATACAAGATCCAATGTAATACAGTGCAATATAGTCTAGCAGGCTGGGGGCGGCAGATGTTGACCTTGTTCTTTTGAAGCGCACCCGCTCGTTCGAGGCTCTGTTGGCACATTCTTGAATCTGGGTTTCTTCGGTCGAGGCGACCATTCTACAACTGTGTAGACCCCTTAACAGATTTCGCTTAGTCAGCATGAACTAAATGAGAATAGGTGTCCTTGTATGAAGGTCCTTACAGGAGGTGGTTTGTTCTGCTGAGATCTAGATGAATCATTACAGGACGAGTGTCGAGCAACGGACGCCTCCAATGTGCAGCTGCAAGAAGAGGCCGGCTGTGCTCGAACGACATGCGATGTCGGGTCTGCAGCCTCGTGGGTTATATTCCAGAAAGCCCTGAAAATTAGAACTCGAAGCCGTGAACTCTCCATCAAAGCTCGTGCGGTTAAAGTACCACCGCTTCCGGAGCCCTGAAGCAGAGCTCGCCGATCGAAACTGATTCTACGGTCAGCAATCAGAATTGACTGAGCTATAGTATCTGCAGTAGTATATTATATATAGTATATTATTGCAATACTGGAAGATCTGCGTAGCTGTGTGCCGTCTTTCCTCACTGTTAAGATTCATCAAGAATTCAGCTGCAACCCTAACTTGCAAACCCTACAGCATAAACCCCAAACCCCAAATCATAAACCCCAAGCCCTAGACCCTAAACCCTTGAGTTAGCGTACACCAGTCACTCCCATGGTACCATGCTGGTCCTGTGGAGGTGCAATCTGCCCAGATGGAGGCTGAGCTGCAAACGAGGCGTGGGCCTGCCTGCTACTGGGGTTTAGAGAGTTTCATAAGGTTGTGTGCGTGTGTGTGTGTGTGTGTGCGGGTGTGTGTATGTGTGTGTGTGTGTCTGTCTGTCTGTCTGTCTGTCTGTCTGTGTTTTCGTGAGCAAAAGTTAAGGCATAATCAGAAATAGTATCCCCGTGTAAGAACGCATATATAGTTTGAATATGAAGTAGTCCCTGGACCCTTATTTCAGTTCTTGAGGCCTCTATTATGTTCTCTGTTCGTGCATATGTACGCAGATGTGCATTTACATACGTTTGCCATGCCTGGCATATGTGTGCGCAAGTATTGCCGTGTATTGTAGACGTTTTCAAACGTACTTACACACTCGCACACCTTTGTCCACATCTACGTGTCGTACAGCCACACACTTAGATATGCAGAAATGAAGGAGGTGCGGAGAGAGAGAAAGAGAGAAAGAGAGAGAGAGAGAGAGCAAGGATGCCAGACTCTGCCAGACAGACATAGCAGTATCTAAGAGAACCTTTGAGACTTCAGACTTCAGAACCTGTGGCTCCCCAAGATGATGTGGGCTCAAGCCACAGCCCTAGCTAAGCGACTTAAACTAAATATGCTAGCGCCTGCAACCACCCAGTACAACAAGTAGCAGCAGCAGCAGCAACAACAGCAACAGCAACAGCAACAGCAGCAACAACAACAAGAACACCAGGCAACAGCAACAACAGGCGACATGAGCACCTACATAAAGCAATCGAAAGCGGCATAAAGACATACTATGTTCATCAACCCTGAAGTAAAGATGGTTGACTGTAACATACTATATTAAGCTGCAAAAACATGTAATGTGCTACCATATGTTTACTATGATGTACTATATTTTTCAGTAACCTTACTAGAATTTACTACAATATATACGATCAATACCCTAAAACCCTAAACCCTAAACCCACCTAAACCCTAAACCCTCAACCCTTAAAAGCACCGATGGCCGTAGCATCGCAGAGGCGCCTTGCAGCGCAGCGGCAGGAACTCCAGGGCGCTCGGGGCTCGGATCAGTCGGAGAACTGCTGCTGTAGTCTTCTGTCGAAGTATGTTAGAGTGTATCATGGTATATTATGGTGGTCTGTTGAAGTATGGGATAGTTTCTTACAGCTCATTACAGTATATTCTTGTATATTGTGGTTGAAGATTCGTTTGAAGGCTAGAGTTTAGAGCTTTATGGGGTCTACTACACAAAGCGTTGTCGTAAGGGCCAGTATAATGGCTGCTATTATAAGGCTTGATGATGGGTTTGAGTTCGGGGCTTCAGGGTTTTTTGGAGTAAGTGTTTTCATGTGCGAAGTGTCGAGCTTGGAGAATACGGATGTAGATAGGATTGCTAGGGTTTCGGCTTTACTTAAGTGTTTTAGGACGAAAGGTACACATGGCCGTGTGCATCTTAACCTAAAGCCTGGGATGTCGAGAGGATTGCCGGCTGCACATTCAACTTCCGCTAGAGAGATTCGGTGTCAGTTTTGGGTCTAGGGTTTTTTGATTTCAGTCTTCGGCTCCTTCAGAGGAGCATCTTCTGACCCGGAACCCCCTCCACCCACCCTGGGTTTTTCCGTTGCCAAGTGCGCACACAAGGGCTTGGAGGGACATGGGCTGCAGGGGCTTGGAGTTCGGATGACTTGTGGACCTGTTTAGCTTTTGATTTGGGATTTATTGCATCGGGTAAGACGAAGCTGGCAGTAGCGTGTGTATGGATATGATAATATCACAGCATGTAATATAATATCTTATAAAACAAGACAATATATTATTAGCTCACGCCTCAAACTGTGGCCTTGGGTAGCTGCTTAAGGCAGAGCTTCTCTCAAGAAGTACAGTTGGTGCTACTAGATTTTACCCACGGGCGAATGTTCACCTGCCCGCTTGTGCTTCACATGTGCATGCACCTTTCACGTGAATCTATATATGCACACTGTATGCACATAGATACAAGGGAGCTACTGCCATGTGCATGCGTGCATGCAAGCTGCCCACCCCC